>PVKV010013070.1:0-62929 GCA_004027835.1 Alouatta palliata | reverse complement strand
CTAAAGGAAGAGATGTTAAAGCTGATGTGGTATGTGTAATTCTTGGATGATCTCCCATGAGTAATGGCATTGAACTTCTTTTCCACTTAGATGGAAGTCCTGTAACTTGTTTCTATCCATAGAATATGGCAAAGGTGACATGATATCACTTCTGTGATTATCTTAAATTATATGGCAAAGGTGTGGAGACTTAGCATATACAATTAAGGCTTCTCATTAATTGACTTTAAGTTAACCAAAGGGAGACTGCCTTGGCTGGGTCTGACCTAATCAAGTAAGGTCCTTAAAAGAGACTGGAAGAGAGAGACATTTGTCTCCTGGCTTTGGTGAAGTATAAGATGCCATATTATGAAGGAGTCAGTGAGTTGGCCAGGCAACATGGCAAGGAACTGTGGTGGCCTCTAGATTCTGAGAGAAGTTTCTGGCTGACAGCCAGTAAGAAACCAGAAACCTAGGTCCTACAACCACAGGGAATTACATTCTGCCAACCATGTGAGCTTAGAAGAGGACCCTGGGCTCCAGAAA
Organism: Alouatta palliata; assembly: GCA_004027835.1. Classification (NCBI taxonomy): domain Eukaryota; kingdom Metazoa; phylum Chordata; class Mammalia; order Primates; family Atelidae; genus Alouatta; species Alouatta palliata. Next base: position 62,404 of record PVKV010013070.1, on the reverse strand, counting down.
GGAATGTAGACCAGCTAACACCTAGATAGAAGTCTTGTGAGACCCTGATCAAAGGACCCAGCTAGGATGTACTTGGACTTTTCCTGACTCATGGAAACTGTATATACATATATATGTATGTGTGTGTGTGTGTGTATGTGTGTGTGTGTGTGTTTTTACAGTTTCCATGCATATATATACTGTGTATATATATATATATATACACACACACACATATATATACTGTTTCCATACATACATATATATAGTATATATATACATATATATAGTGTATATATAGGTATATATTCTGTACATATATATGTATATATATACTATATATACATATATATGGTATACATATATATAGTTGTATACATATATATATAGTATATATATACATATATCTATACATATATGTAGTATATCTACATATATAGTATATATACATATATCTATACATATATATAGTATACCATATATATGTATATATAGTATATACATATATACTATATATATATATGGAAACTGTATATACAAATGTTTGTGTGTGTGTGTGTGTGTGTGTGTATAATCTCTCTATAGCAGAAGAACACTGCCGTCTATTGCTTTTTGATTCAAGTCTATCAATGGTCCAAATGATGTCAGAGAAGAGGATACTATGAGTCAATGGGCACAGCTGTTGAGAGTTTGCAATGTGCCATAGGGTGAAACTGTTAAGAGAGTGTGTGTGTGTGTGTGTGTGTGTATATATATATATATATATATATATATGTATTATATGTGTATATTTGATTTAGACATATCTATGTGTATATATATGATTTAGACAGCTAAGTTTGTGGAATTTTGTTAGACAGCAACAGAAAGCTGATACAACTGAGATGTGAAGGATAACACTTAGATAAGAAAATAACATTTCAGGATTTTTGTAGAATGGCTAAAATCACAGGCTTTGTAGGCAGATTAACTTGGCTTCTAGGTTAGCTAGGTGACTCTGAGCATGTTACTTAACCTCTCAATTTTTCTAATGTGTAAAATGAACATTTTCATTATCATCACCACCAATTCCATCCTGTTCCTCTTCCTCCTCCTCCTCCTCATCATCATTATTCTTCTCTCATAAGGGTATTGTGAGGATTATATAAATTAAGCAGTCAAATGATTTTAAACAGAAGTGTGGCATGAACGGAGGCAGGATTCTAACTTAGTCAGTCTGACCCTGGGTCCTTGTTATTTTCCAGAATACTCTCCTATACTATAATTTATATTGTCCTCTATTGTTATGAGCTGAGCTTTAACAATCTGATAGACCTGGATTTAAATTCCAGCTTCCCTTTGAATAAAACAAAATTTTAAGGCTCAGTTTCTCATATACGATATTTAAGAATAGTACCTACTTTATGGGGCTGTGAAGATTAAATGAGATAATGTATATGAAATGTGTATACATTTAAGAATTTCTTAAATTATTGAAGAAATGTTTATACATATTATTTGCAGTCTTGTTTATATGACATATATAAATAGTTACGTCTACACACATATTAAAAGTTTTTCTGCACAATGAATAGATTATTGAGGGAAATGGTAAAGTCTTTCTAAAGATCATTGAAACTAGCTCATTTTAATTGGTCTGGAATGTTTTGGGTCAGGTAAATATTGAAAATTAGTTGATGGGTTAGATGTTCTTTTAATCGCTGTTTATTTTGAAATTTTATTTTAAAGATTCTTCACCTTAATAACTTCCTGTGTATAGGAACTTTCCTGAGTGGGCCGATTTATATTCCTTCGGTCCTTCTTCACGACTGGAAAATTATTGTTCCTTGATTTTCAAAAGCTGAGCTATTGCTTTCTAATTTCTTGCTTCTTTTTCAGAAGTGGTTTCCTTGCCCTGTGACTAGGCACTGATCATATTTAGTTAGCTGAAAGCAAGTTTTTTCACATCATATGGCTTATGATTCCTATAATTTTCTAAACTTGGCTATTGCCCCTGCTGGTCCAGAACAAAGTGAAAACCGAGGTGCTGAAGTTACGATGAGGAATGGGGAAGACTCATTTTATTTCCTCACTGTGTAAATGCAGTCGCTCCCATGGCTGCTCTGCTTGTTTTATCGGCACTTCTGCTTGCTCTTTCTTTCTGTCTCGTTGCGTATAGACTATGTTTATTGTTGTCTTACAAATCAGCCTTCCACTTGGCACTTCTGTCGCTAATTGCCTACTAACTTTCTCCCTATTCAAGTAATGAGTGGCAATTTGGTGTCTACCTACATGCAGATATTATAGTTTCTTATCGTTATTACACTGCATCTATTTCTCCTTTTTACTTTATTTGACTTACATGTATATAATGCTTTTTTTACATGAAGGAAGCAGAAGCTATTTATATTCATAATTATTCCATCTTTTCAAGAGCAAGGCCAAAAAGCATATTCAATGTGTTCTATATGGCAATTTAGATTAAAGAACTGAATTACAGTTACTAACATTTTCAATAAAGTTTGAAAATTGTGCAATTGTGCAAACATATCAGAGCCTCTTTATCACTTCTGTCAGGGCAGAGAGCCAAAGCCTGTGTTTGCTTTAGAAGAACTGCTTGAGATTTCTGAGTGCTGGTGGTGAACTAATGGTTTAGTTGGGGCCCCTTTATTGGTCACCCTATGGCACATTTCATACTCTCAACAGCTGTGCCCATTGACTGATAGTACCCTCTTCTCTGACATCATTTGGACCATCGAGAGCCTTGAGACAAAAAGCAATAGAGGGCAGTGTTCTTCTGCTATAGAGAGATTACATAAAACATGGTAAAGTTATTATTCTGTGGCTTCATTCACCTACATTTCTATCTACATTCACCTGATTTTGGATGGGAGATTCAATAGGCATCCTCCAGAGGGTAACTGATTGCTACTATAATCACTATTGACAACATGTTAGTTTAAGGTCCTGTCTTCCTTCGAAACTGAAATCATCCCTCTTCTCTTAACTCCAGGCTCATCCTTAATCCACCATTCATAGGGCTACCAGAATTCTCTATTTTCAACAGGAATCTGATTATATCATCCCATATTTAAAGATATTTGCCATCTCTTACTGTACATAGGAGATGGCAACTAAGAGCACAAGCTCTGGTGCAAGGGAAGCTCATCTGGACAACCTTGGACAGTTATTCTATCTGAACCTCAGTTTCTTTCTCTGAAAATGGGGTTTTCAGAGGGTGACAGTAACCTGCCACACAGGGCTACTATATAATTGGAAATAACATGTGAAATGTTTAGTGAAGCCCTTTGTGTAACGCAGGCTTTCAAGAAATGCTAACTCGTAACTATTATTTTTTAATAAGTATGATTGAGGTAAAGTCAGTTTTCCTTTCAGAAAAAGGGAAAGCATCAGGAGAGACAATTTATGTAATTTGGTCTGTTCCTCCAATCCATCAAAACTTATTGTAGTCCAATTATAAAGCAATGGTAATTCACTTCTCCACACTCCATTTTTCTTTCACGGTGCCAGGTTATTTTATATTCAAGTGATCATGACGATTAGAAGAATATTCCATTTTTAGAATCTGTTTTTAGGGGGTTGACAGAAATGCCAACATAACATGGCCAAAAAAGAAACAGATAAACAAACAGATCAAAGGGACTCAGCCAGAAGAAAATCATATTCAGAGCAAGAGAGAAAAAAATGTTCAGAGGAAAATTAAAGAGGCTGACAACAAATTAAATACAGTCGGCAAGAACATTTTTATCTGATGCAAGATGCTTTGTGGGTTCGGATTCATTTTTGAAAACATGGACTCATGTGAACATCTTTGCATTTGCCAGCCCTCTGCCTGGGATGCAGCCTGGCATCTACCCACATTGCTGTTTCCCTTTATTCACATCTTTGCTCATCCCCCATCAGCTCACAGTGCCTTCCCTGACAACCCCATCCTAAGGAGTCTCCCCCAGTTCTGCCTGTCCCTCTTCACTGCTTTACTCTACATGATTTTCATACTTAGCACTTTTCACTACTATGAAATACGTGTGTATCATCTGTCTCCGTCATGAAAATGAACATTGTCCAAGGACGGGGCTCTGTGCTGTTCAGTTATATATCTGGTTCCTAGAATAGACCCTGGTACCATAGTGGGTACTCCATAAATACTTACAGATGAGTAAATGGATGGTAGACTTAAAGTCCAAATCCCCAAGAAGAAATGTTTTAAAGGCATTCTTCTACTTTGCTAATTGTCAAAGAAATTGATTTTTATGGATTGAGACTTCTTCCTAAACAAGTCCTTGGTAAGGAAAAACTGCTTGGGCACCCATTTTGTCTGCAGATGATATACATGAAATTATTGGCATATAGTAAGTGTTTAATAAGTACGAATTATTGTGATTATAAGCATGATAAATTAAAAGTGGAAGTTCTACTGAAGAATGGAATAAAGCCTGCATTATAATAGCATGAGTATACTGCTCACAAAGGTGTTTCTGGACACCGGTCTCTGTTAGACTTGAATGACCAAGCTCAAATTGTTAGTAGGGTGTAAAACCAAGAGTGGAGGTTGGGGGAGGGGATGACTAGCTGGAACCTGTTTCTGATCAATGAGCATGAAGTTTCAGTTATGCAAGAGGAATACCTTCTGGAGATCTGCTGGACATTGTGACTAAAGATTATAATATATTGCGCATTTACTAATCTGTTAAGAGGATACATCTTGTCACATGTTCTTATCACAATAAAAATGTTTTAAAAAGTTGCATTGAGTAATACCAGCAAAGTCTTGTGGGCACCACTCCTAAGGTACCTTCTTGCTCTGAAATTTGGTCCAGTTTCATCTGGCAGAATTTTCAAAGCTCTTTCCTAAGTTTCTTCATCATTCACATCTGACTATTCACAGCTGCACTCAGAGAGGTGCAGGAAGAGAAATTGCCAGTCAGGAGACATGGGTTCCTGATTTAGTCTCACCACTGTGTACTCCTCATTAAATACTACTTAATCTTCTGGTAACTTGATTTCCTGTCTAAAAATGGGAATGATCCTAGCTGCCCTATAGTACCTGAAGGGAATGTTATTAAGAGGAAACAAACGATCACATAAAAATATATTGATAGATGTAAGCCAAAAAAAAATTCTTTAAAAAGAAACATTTAGCACAATGTATTAGCCTCTTTCTTGCATCACCAAAAGAGACAAAGAAAGAAAGAAAAGAAGAAATCCTGCAGTCATTTAAAATGCAGTCTTAGCTGTGTTAAAGATACAGAAGAACTGCATTGTATCTTCAAAATTAGCTTCAATGGTGTAGTTTTCAAACTGCCATTTTACATCTGCTTTAAAAGAATAAATATGAATGACAGATTACAAAGAACTAAAGACTAAGACCAAGAGAAAATACAAAAGATGCTCTGTAAATATATACATATCTCAATTTTGGTGTATGTTAGCTAGAAAAATTAAAAAAAAACATTTGTTTATAAGATACACCATCTTTTATTTTTCCATCTCCCTTCTCTTCTTAATTTCTCTACAGATTTTATAAACTTTGCAGAGGCTTTTTTGCATATTAAACTTAAGTGGGCTTCAAATGGGAGCACAAACAACCCTTTGCTCAATGAAGGATGAAGTATGCCACTTACCACAGTATTATTTTTGCAAAAAGCTATTATGTAAATATACAAGCTTATATGAGCTTAAATAGTCTGAGTCAAGGATGCACAGAAAGGGAATACATACACATCTACTGAAGCAATGCTCACAGCCGCCTGACTTTAACAGAAAATTGCATACCCTCACTTACAGGGAAAAAAAGAAACCGTATGTCTGTTTTAGTGACTCCATCCTGAGATGGTGCACTCATTCCTTTTATTATATTTTCAAATAAATACATATGGGACCCGTCAGATGTCAACAGTGGCTCAGAAAAGAGTACGAATTAGTCACACTGGCACACAGGGCTCAGGAACAATGAACAGTGCTCTGGAAGACCCTTGAATACAAGCCTATTTGCCTCTTAATCCAAATGAATAATTAATGATAATTATCATGCTGCAGTTATTATCTGTGATAATAATATATCCGTAAGGTGAATAAATTCAATCTGCTACTATGCAGAAATGGCAACTCATAATATTCTTAAGAAATACAGATATAATTATCAGTATTAATGGTCAAGGAAAAAAATTTTTATACAAGGAATTACAGCAAAAGGTCTAAAATAAGGTGGAAATGCATCCTCCGGATGATTTTTTTTTTTTTTCTCACAGCCATCACTGCTGTGGGCCTGCGGTGGTGATGTTAGGGTTTCTACTTTTGTGGGCAGGATCCATTTAAGTAAAAGCTTTACCATGCACTACACACTGCAATCTGCCCATAACATTTCCATTATTGCCCTTTAGAAAATGATTTCAGTTAAGTTTAAAATCCTGTAAAGAGCATGTGAAACATGTTAGGACAGGTGGGGGTGACTGGGCCACCACCATGACAATTTAACACTTAAAGGAAAAAGAAAAAGCAAAAAGTCAAACCAAATAAAATGTGAAAAGCTTGGTCACGTGGCTGGGGGTGGCGGTGGGGTAGCACTGATTCATGGCAGTTGTGGATGGTGGTTGTTTCTTTTAAAGTTCCCTAATGGCTTAGCGTCAGCTAGTGAAATGGAATGCAATTGTGGCACATGACCTAATCCTTCCTAGCAGTACTCATCACCATTGGAAGGTAAGATACTTGACTCCATCGTATGTGCACATGTTCATGGAATGAGCTTTCACACACATATATACTTTTTTGCAAAAGTCAGGTCTACTGAGGTGTAAGTTACATACGGTAAAAATTATTGATTTTTGATTTATAATTTTTGAAGTTTTCAAAAAAGTATGCAGTCATGAAAACTTCATCCCAATTTAGATGTAGAATATTTCCATCACCCCTAAAGACTCTGTCATGCTTCTGTGCAATCCCTCCCTTATTCCCACCCTCTAATAATCATTTGTCTGTTTCTGTTCCTATAATTTTGCCTTTTTCAGAGTGTCACATAGATTAAATAATATGTGGCTTTTTGTGTGTGTGTGGCTTATTTTGCTTTGCATGTCATTTTTAAGATCTACCCATGTTGTTGCAGGTAACAATAGCTTTTGTTTGTTTTCTGAGTAATGTTCCACCATGTAGTTTTATCACAATTTGTCTACCCATTTGCCTGTTCATAAACATTTTGGGTTCTTTCCAGTTTTTAACAATTACTAATAAGGCTGCTATAAAAATTAGCTTACAGATCTTTATGTGCGTGTACTTTTTCATTTCTCTTGGGCAAATACTTAGAAATGGGATTGATAGGTCAAATAGTAAATGCATGCTTAACTTTATAAGACTCCCGAATTATTGTCCAACGTGGCTGAAAGATTCTACATTCCAGCAGCAGAAGACAGCTCCATTTGCTCTGCAGCCTCACCAACCCTTGGTATGTCAGTTAAAATCTTTTTGCTATTCTGGTTGGTATGTAATGATATCTCATTGTGGCTTTAATTCGCATTTCTCTATTGGCTGATGGTGGTGAATATTTTTTCATGTGTTTATTTACCATCCACAAACCTTCTTGGAAAAAGTTTTGTTCAAATCTTTTTTCATTTAAAAAAACTAGTCAATATGTATTATTATTAAGTTGTGAGAATTATTGATTTGTCTCAAATTCAAGTCTTTTATCTGATACATGTTTTGCAAATGTTTGTTTTTACTCTGGGGGTTATGGCATTATTTTGTAAGCAGAATCTTTCAAAGAGCAAAAGTTTTTAATTTTTTGAGCCTGTCTAACTTAGCAAGCAAAGCAAAATGGAGAAACTTTGCAGATTAAGACACTCCCTCTTCCTAAATAAATCTCTAATACTTACTGAGTATGTACTACTTGTAAGACTCTAGGCTAAATCTGTAAGAGCATATAAGAACCCACTTAAGAAAAAAACAGTAGCAATAGTAATTCAGTAGCTTGCATAATTTAGTTAAATGTCACCCTGTACTATGTTATTTTTTCTTTACAGAAACAGCTATAGGTAAATGTTTTCGCTTAAGATATGGGCCAGGTGCAGTGGCTCACACCTGTAATCCCAGCACTTTGGGAGGCCAAGGCGGGCAGATCACCTGAGGTCAGGAGTTTGAGACCAGCCTGGCCAACACAGTGCAACCACATCTCTGCTAAAAATACAAAAATTAGCTGCGTGTGGTGGTGTGCACCTGTAATCCCAGCTACTTGGGAGGCTAAGATAGGAGAATCACTTGAAGTGTTTGTTAGATGTTGGGGAGGGATTAATAAGGAAGCAGTAGTTCATCTCCTTGAGATCCTTTGTCCTTGAAAATGAACAACAACAAAAAAAAGAATTTAAAAATTTTAAAGGACTTCTAAATGTCATCATGACATTCAGTTATTTCCTTTCTTTTTCCAGTTGTGTTCTGTTTGTTTCATTATGAAATTACTCCACTTTACTGGGTTAAAGAGACTGAGCAGGGGTTGGGAGCATGAAACATGTCAGTGTTACCAGAACATCTTGGTTTTGACTGCTTTTCTTGAAAAAAGTATACATGTTCCTGCTTCAGGACAAACTTTAAGTTCTTACTGGGACTGTCAAAGTTAAAAATGCAATTTATAATTGTTGATAATATAAGCTCAATATTATGATGCTTTTCAATCAGAGAACCTCAAAAGCAAGATGGGTAAGTTATGTTTAAATCTCAGCTTTACAGAAAACAATGCTCTGATTTTTAAAATAATTAAGTCAGTACAGAATCACAGATAATCAAGAATGGACTACATTAGAAAGGTTAGAGAACTAGAGACTAGATTAGAGAAATTAGTGAACTAGAGAAATTAGAGAGGCCATTTTACCCATTCCTTTCTAGAGAGATGAAAAACTAATTTTGAAAGGTCTTCAAAAGTGAGTCCTTAATGCAATTTATTATTGGAATCAATTATTCAACAATATTTAAAGTCAGAAAATATTATCTTAGGTCTGAATCTAATGCTTTATACTGAAACAAACATGCCTTCACTTCCATTCTCGAATGGCCACTTTACTCTGTCAGAGCCCCTTACACACCTGAAGACCATAATTAAATTCCCTCAAGTTTTCCCCTGCATTTTAATCATCTTGGTGCCATGTTCCGAATCTGCCCTGAATTATTGTTTTCTCCTTTACAGACCCTAATACAGGGCATCTGGATAAAGATCTGACTAGAACTGATTAATATGGAGAAAATAATTACTTTTGTGCACTCTAATATTCTAATTGTTTTATAAAAATTACAGTATTGTGTTATTAGTTCACTGCTAGTTTATTACTTGCTGTGAGCTTCTCATCATTTCTGATTTGTATTTCTTTTGTGAGGACCCCTAGGTTTACATGAATGGACACATTAAAAAATACACGCATACATTTAGTTTCCTACTTATATTTCTGCACATTGAAACTCCTTACTGGTTTATCTCCTCTTCTTTTTCTTTGAGATGGAGTCTCGCCTTGCTGAAGTGGTGTAAGCTCGGTTCACTGCAACCTCCACCTCCCGGGTTCAAGCATTCTCATGCCTCAGCCTCCGGAGTAGCTGGGATTACAGGTGCTCGCCACCATGCCCGACTAATTTTTGTATTCTTAGTAGAGATGGGTTTTTGCCATGTTGGCCAGGCTGGTCTCAAACTCCTGACCTCAGCTGATCCACTCACCACAGCTTCCTAAAGTGCTGGGATTACAGGCGTGGGTCACTGCATCCTGGCCTGTCTCTTCTTCTTTACTCCATGGGGCCACAAGTGGAATCCTATCCCTTGGTGTGATGGAGGGACTTGGTGTGTTAGCAGAATTTTTATTTTTTGTTGTGTAACCTTTCTATTTTCAAAACACAACATGGGATCTGAAAAACTAAAAAGCCCAAAGAGTTCCAGACACCAACAAGAGGCATTGAGAGTGGTGCGATGGTACTAGCACCACAGATGACGGCCTTATGTCAGAAGTCCAGACTGTCGATGGGTAGTCTGCAAGTGTAAAGAGAAGCAGGGCCTCCTACTCCTATTGTGATGGATGAATCTGGGATTCTGAATGCGTATGACAGAGATTCGAGGAGGAAACTCACCAGGTCCCAGTGTGTGAGGCGCTGGCTCCATCACTGCTTTATACTCTTGAATGCTTCCTAAATTATAATTTATTTCATTACAAAGTAAATTATGACTTAGTTCCAGACACAGGTTTGTAAGAATATATTCACTAGGTAACTGTGTTCATAATATTGACTAATTAATATCAATGATATTTCCTTAATTTATCTGGAAAAATATATTCTACCTCTTAAATATAAATGCTCTTCCATCTGAGGAGAGGGTTTTTTTTTGAAAAATTACAAAAAAAATGTTTTCTGTGAAATTAAAATAAAAATTACGTCATATTAGGGTGTTTTTATAAACTGTCTGTTCATAACCAGATACTGCCTGACATATTCAGGAATGAAACTATTGTGATAATGGTAATCCAGGGTTTTATGCTTTGAGGCAATGAATTTACCTTATGTTTTCTTACTGTGACCAAATAAACCTCCAAAATGTCTGGCCAAAATTAGTGGACCAGTTATAGATGTGAAACAAACTAAATTTATGCGAATAAAATTGAAAAGTTGCTAGAACTTTTTTCTAGATGTTACAGGGAGATTTTCCTATTTGCATTTCTTTTGTGAGGATTCCTCTGTCCCATGAGTGGGCACATTTAAAAATACACACACATCCTCCACATTTACAATTATATTACTGCCATCTACATTGGTAACAAGAACTGGTCTAATGTACAGCTTTGCATCACATATTCAAAAGGCCACGCCATGTTATTGTGTGTAATGGCCTCAAGTAACATGACCTAGTTTTGACCTTCACCATAGTTGTCTCCAGTCAAAACTGTGTGATAAGTGAATTTGTATTTAGCTCTTTCCATCTTTTTTCTTGGCTCCCTTCCTTTCATCTGCCCAGACCTTGTGGCCCTCAGTTACTTAACATTCTCCAGCTGTCTGCTGGCTGCTTAGAATCTTCCACTAAAGCATCATCACGTGGGCCCTCCCTCCCTCCCAGGGTCCTAGACTCCAGTTCTTTCCCTCTGTTCTTTCCAAATAGATTGGCTTTGTGTTCCATACCTAGTATTCATAGATGATAGAAGCTAAGATGATTTACTTTTTAAAAATGTGAGCCATGAAATTCCTCACCTATGATGATTAGTATTGTGAGAGTTTCAGAGACTCTTGAAGAGTTGAAGGGTAAGCTATTTCCAGGTTAGAGAGTGATTTGGATTTATGTCCATCATGTCTATAAATCCAAGTACTTTCCTAACACATTTGGCGAACTCAGAAGTGTGACGGAGTAAACCAGGAAGAGCGGTTGATTCCCTGGAGCACACGGCACACTTTCCCTCAAGATGGCACTTTTCAAAAAACATTTTCAATGCCATGGCTCACATTAAAAAAAAATCATTTGTTGTCATGGTGATTTTAAAAACCATGATAAAAAGACAGTTTTAGAGAAAGTAAAGTGACAGAGAAATGAAGGCAACAGCGTGGAGAGAGTCAGTGTTCTTGCTTCCTCACCAACCAGTCAGGCAGGCTCACCTGCCAACCTGGCCCCATCCTGAAGGTGGCTACCCCTGGTGTTAGAATCTGGAATTGGCTCTGGATTAACTGTGAACCCCTCCAACTGACTAGAGCATAAGCTGTTTTGGGAACCCCTTGTAATTTCTAGAACATTTGCTTCTAGCATTTGTCATCTTCAGGGGAAAATTCACCAACTAGGAAAGCTTACCCTTTAATAGACACATGTTGACAGAGTTTGATCTCTACTGACAGAGGAAAGAGAGTTTCAGGCATTATCACGTTGCTAAGAAATTATGAGTTTTGAAAAACAAGCAGTGTTTCTGAATAAGTCTGGATCGAGATACTCATTTAACAAATTTCAATGGCACACCTGTTGAGTTAATATATTGAAGACAGAGAAAAGCAAAAATGGCATGGGGATCTAAGAATCTCACACTCTAGTGGCATGAAAGCCTGCTATAAAATTGAAATCACTGTATAAATTAGTTACTGGTTATAAATTACTACAAACACTTCAATAAATATTTAACAAATATCTTTGTATTCTAAGCACTGTGCTTGGTTCTGGTGTCACTTAAGAATATTGAGGTATGTAAAACAAAACTTCTTTCCCTAAAGAGTTTACAATGTTGAATAGACAATTATCCAAACAAATAGCAAAAATGTCTAGAATTAAGCTCTATAAGAGAGGTAGATATAAAGGTCTTCAGGAACACTAAGAAGGGTACCGCTAATTCTTGTGAAGGTCTAGGGAGTCTTCTAGTAAGGAGATGGTGTTTACTTTATATTTGAAGGATGAGAAGGAATCTATATAGTAGAAGACAGTCTGGGTAGATGGAAGAGGTAAAATCTAAGGGGAGTGAGCATGGCGGGGGATTTCCAAGGTTTGGAGTGCTGTGCATTCATTCATCTGCAGAGGCAGATGAGAAGAGCTTTGCACATGAGACTCACACAACTACATAACTCCCTTGAAACTAACACAATGGGCCAGTTTTCTTCCTTCATTCCTGGGCTGATTCTGATATAATATCTTGGCCTTCACCAGTAGCTTACTTATTAGTACATTAACAATATGTTTATATTTGCATAAATATCTCTTGCAAAATGTATTAACAGCTCAAATGTAATACAGCAATAGTGTGTAATAAAAATATAATGTATAATAAGATAGACATTTATATCAATGTAATATAAAATTATCTCTTTAGAAGATAGATATTATCACCTAGTCAAGTTTTCAAAATGCCTTAGGTATGTAAGAACCCATATGCCCTTAAGTATAGCACTTTTCTCTCTATATTATCTTTTTAATACATAGCTCCTGAAATTGTCAGCTACATTTCCTTTTCTATGCTAGTATTCCTTGGAGGTCTGGATATAGAAATCCAAGGGCACATTTGGCTCAGAGAATTGGGCAGGAACCTTATGAATTTGTGCATTGACACTTCACTCAGCAAATTACGATGAGTTGGTAAATGTGAATCCAAGTTTAAGGGGAGAAATGTCTGCAGAGATTTGCAGTCTATTTTGATGGCCCTAAATGTAACATTTTCTTCCCTTTAGAAAAGAATAGTTCTGTCCTTCAACACCTTTAAAATTCAGGTCTTTAACATTCCATGGTCCTTTGAGTTTGTAGTTGGTACAACTGGATTTTTTCATTTCTTCTCTTAAGCTGTAGTCTTCACACTTCATTCCATCAAACTCAGAATCTATGAGTCTTTGTCATTAATATTCTCTTTTCATAACCTTATTCCATTTCTTCATTATGATCCTATCATGTGAGGACTTCTTTACCTACAATTTGCCCTACAAGATCCTCTCATTTCTCTTTGTCCATATTTTTCCATTTATTTCCCTTTCTTTCTCATGGCTTTATAGACCCTAAACTCCTCTGCTTTCTCATCATCCACTAATTAGCATGTCTCCATGGTAACAGACAGTTGCAGAGCGGGAATCATTCTCTGTATCAGCTACTGCTGAGCAACCTCTGGGCCTAGCAAGGAGGGGCCTTGACCTGATTAAGGTAGGAAGACTTTTCTCTTCTTGGAAAGAGAAGATCTATACATTTCAGAGAAGGCCCTGTTTCCTAGGGGAAAGAATAAGTCAATTTGGTTGAAAAGGAGTGTATAATTAATCTTAGTGAAATCAAAGTTTGAAATAAACTGAGAAAATATTCAAGAAGATGTAGGAAAAATATCTAATGTTGGCTCTCTGCTTCTGGTTTGTAAAGATTAGCAGTGCTTTGATCTGGAAGATGCTATGAAGCAACTGGTAGCAAATGTTTGGTAACTTTTACCTTCTAATTTTACATATACAATTCCATAAGTGTGCCTCATGGGGCTGAATCTATGACAGAGAACAACGCTACTCCAGCTTAATGAGGTTTATTTATTTATTATAATTTTTAATTTTATGGTTCCTATTTTCAGCTAGATTTCAACCCATAATCATATACTTACTAAACAGCTATTATTGCATTAATTATTATTGGAGTTTCTGGTTGCAGTTCTTTATTGGTAAGTTCCATAGCATTATATAGTTCATATTAGAACACATTTCCTGTATATTTTCCTATAGTTCAGAAGCTAGAAAAGATATCATTAGTTATAACTTATTAAGTATCTATTGTATATTAGGCTCTATACTAGGTGTTTTTTGTATAATATCTCTGAATCTCATGCCAGCTTTTCAATAACATACCACTATTCCAATTTTGTATATGAAAAGACTGAAATTCACAGAGCTTAGATAATGTTTCTAAATAAAAAAGCTAGTAAAAGCCTGGTGCTGGAATCCTGGATCCCTAAAAGTAAGTCTGTATAAGGATACATTAACTATGCATTCCCACATAAAGATGTTTGTGTGATAATTAGAAAGCTATATAGATGTGAAACTGTAGACTTCTGCATTCTTAGGAAAACCTTGATCAATAAGAAAGGGAGGGTGAAGTTTGAGTTCTTCTCAGTTGGAAGCTGCAGTAGCTTATGGAATGTTAACCTGAAGCAGCAGGTGATTTCCCTGGATGTCAAGAAATGGATGTTTTAGCAACATATGAAACCCACAAGAGTAGGAGTGTGATGACTGAAAGCATAGATTATGATGTAAGTTTGTGTAAATTGGATGAAAAATTTTACCCCCAGACATGTAAATCAGGGATGCCACTGCTTTCCTGGGAGCTCTGCCATTGACGGCAAGTGGGGATGAACAATTTGTGTCTACTGGAAAAGTGTAAGCCTTTCATCCTTTTCTTCCCTCAAAGTTCATGATAAAAAAAACATTCTTTTTCCAAATATGAATGAGATGTCACCAATTTGTATACTGCATATCATAAATTGGAGATCAACTTACATTTCAAAGTTGACTTAAATCATGAAGCCTTTAAAAAAATGACATCATGCTGGGTGTAATGGTGTGCAACTATAATTCCAGCTTAGGGAGGCTGAGCTGGGAGGATAACTTGAATCCAGGAGTTCAAGAGCAGCCTGATCAACACAGACAGACTCAGTCTCAAAAGAAAAAAAAAAAGAATCAGAAAACAAAAACAAAAAAGACACAACCACAACCACAACCACAACCACCACCACCACAACTCCATCTAAGGGAGAAAATACATGTTTTGAATAACTTCTGTATGCCAATTACTGGTGCCAGGTGCTTTTCATATGTTATCTGTTATGAGAGCATGTCTCTCAAATTTCTTTCGGCAGGGAGCATAATTGTCTGGCCTCAGCTGTTGTGTTCTGAAATCCATCACCAAGTTTGTATGGAAGCCAAGCTTCCCATGGCTACTCCCAGCCAATGATGGAGTGTGGCAGGAATGCTAAGACAGACCTGTTTCTGGGAAATAGAAAATTCACTGACGAGTGACTTAAGCTTGACGGGAACTTCCCATTGGCCTTGCTGAACGTTCTTAGAATCCCAATTAGGAGGTTCCCGGCCAAATCTTCCCTCTTGCCTTCACAGGAGGCAGACTGCGTTTCGGTCTGTCAGTCTACCCCTGCTTCCTTCCTGCTTTACCTCTCAGATGTCTCCCTGAATGAATTCTCTTGATGCCTGCTTCTTGGAGGAGCTAAATCAACACATTATCTAATTTAGCCTTCCCAATCTCATGAGCTATTTATGATGATAAGAAATTGAGCCTCGAGGCATTTGCAATACTCACTCAGGTCACCTAGCTAACTAGCGACAGGCTTTAAACCCAGCTCTGTCTGCTCTCATGGTCTTTTGACACTTCCCATTGTACCATGCTGCCCAGGAGGACTTCTTGTACTCACCACTATTTTTTAGCTACTTTGTCTGATTACAAATTGCTTAGTAAAAAAGGGAATAGGTAAAAATTTTTCTTAAGCTCTCTGAAAAAAAAAAAAAAAGCTGGAAGGAAACAAATTGTTAATATAAAATGTTCACCCTTTTCCTGGAATAACGTAACAGTTTAAGCTTTCTCATCTGTGTCTGACAGGGAGCTTTCTGGCTACATGAATATGTTGTTTTTCTTTTCTTTTTTTTTTCTAACACCCCTTCTTAGGAAAATCAGAGCTGCAAGTGCTGTATCTATTTTTCAGAGATAGCATGTGAATTTGTGACAGTCCCTGGGGAGTTTGAGGTCTAGAAACCAATGAAGAGATCACAATGAAAGAGGAGCGTTATGTTTTCAAGTACGAGGGTGATTATTATCTGAAAGTCTTAGTGTTCCTTAAAAGGCAGTTCTTCTTGCTTGGATCAGGGAGCAGTGTGAATTTTCCAAAGGCGAGAAGGCCTTTCTAGCATCAATAAAAGCCGAATACAGAGTGGGGCTTCAGGCTGCTTGTGTTACTGTGGAGGCCAGCAGTGAAAGCCTAGGTAGCTGGCTCCAGGGATGCTCCAGGAACTGGAACCGATTCCTAATGAATCAAGAACCCAGTAGGGAAGTGAATAAAATGAAGGGAGTTTTCACTTTTTTTTCCCAGCCCTCCCTCTTTTCATTCTGGGCAAAAAAAAAAAAAAAAAAAAAAAGTACAAATTACTGCAATTCTCTCCAAAACCTGGTGAGGGTTCAAGAGGACAGGAAGCCTGAGGACCTCCACCTGAGGAGCTTCTTGAAGATGCTGTGCCTAAGATCTTCAGTGCCAGGAGAACATTGACATTTTCCCCTTTTACTTTGCAGGGCATCTTTTCATGTGATTTAGGAAACTATCCTTCT
This sequence comes from Alouatta palliata, assembly GCA_004027835.1. Classification (NCBI taxonomy): domain Eukaryota; kingdom Metazoa; phylum Chordata; class Mammalia; order Primates; family Atelidae; genus Alouatta; species Alouatta palliata. The sequence goes on along the minus strand of PVKV010013070.1, from coordinate 45,669 downwards.
CAGAGTTGTGCCGCTGGTGTTATGAGAGCTACAAGACCCCTGATGCCAAGCCAGTCTCTGTTTCTCTGTTCTAGGGCCCAAATAAGGGCAGACCCCCTCCATCCCTGTGTGATTTCTTTCTCTGGGATGCGTCTTCCACGGACGCATTATCTCACTGAAAGAGGCTTCCACTGTTGGTCTTAATCTGCTTCAATATTCCCTTTAACTTGATAGTGTCTTGCCTACTTCTCCAGCTTCATCTCCTATCCCTTTTTCACATCACACATTTGTGAAAATGAAGTGCTTTCCATTCTAGAACGTTCCATGCTCCCTTAAGCCACATGTCTTTGCTCACACTGTGTCTTCTGCCAGCAGTGTCCTCCTGCCCCCTCCGCCAAATCCTACGCTCTTTTTCCGTTTGGTGCATGTCTAATTCCATTAAGACTGAGTTCAAATGCAACCTCCTCAGTGCCACCTTCTCTGACCTCCCCAAGCTCTATTAATAACTTTGTTCTTTGCCTATTTCAGTAATTTTGTTGAGCTGAAGTTAATTTGCTTTTCTGTGAAGATACATATCCAAATTCAGTTCTTTATTTCTCACTTACTACTAAGTGCCTGGCATAGTAGTAAGTAATAACATTACCACTTGTATATGCAGCATTTCTTAAATTTTTATTTGAAAAAAAACTAGAGATGGATAGAGATGAACTATTAATATTACTGCATTCTGAAATCACTGACTATTGACTCTTCAGAAGAGGGTATGACTGGAGAGATCAAGGACAATTTTTAGTCGCTGCTCATGATAAAAACAAAATGAAACAACAACAAAAATCCTTATTATTTAAAATCTCTGATTTTCTCAATACCTTTGGAAGATGTTCTGGAAAATTGTGAGCCTCACTTCCAGTGAGCCTCTGCAACTCCAAGACACATGTTAATAATCTTCCTCGTAGGTCTCTTTGGAAGCTGGATTATTTTATCACAGTTGTGTGAGCTCTGGGGGCCTCCAGTGTCAGCCATGCACAGACCCTGCCTGGTCCCTGTCGAGATGACCACCTGAGCCATGAACCTCTCAATCTCAGTCACTCCTTCCTGTACAGTTGTAGGTAACAGCCAGTATACCAACATAATGCAAGAAGCACCACTATTTAATGCCTAATGGAATTTTGATCCTCTTCTTACACTCTGCTCCAAGCTGTAAGGAGTGGATAGTCAGCTCCATAAAGCAATCATCAATTTGAAAAATAGCTTTTATTTTTCACTAATGAACTGTCAAAAAATATCTTTCGGAAATGACAACTTTGCTTTGAATTGACAACATAGACCATGGGCTGGTTCATCACAGCTTATCTGTGACATCCTTCCTGCTGCTTGTTTTCCTAAATAGTTGAAACACAACCACGTTATTTATTTACATATTGTCCATGACTGCTTTCATGTTATAATGGCAGAGTGCAGTAGTTGCAAAAGAAACTGAGTGGCTCATGAAAACAAATATTTGCTATTTGGTCATTCATGGAAAGTTTGCCAACTCCTGATGGCAATCCAGAGTTCTGCCAGAAACCATAAATGCAAACTCTCCAATATCCATTTATTATTCTAAGTCTGATTCTGAGAACATATTTATCTCAGAATGTAGCACCAGGAAAGCCACTGGTGACTTTGTAATCTTAGGGGTGCTGTGAATTGCATAATGAATCATGTCTCCTCTTTAGCTTTGGCTATCAGAATATCCTGAGCCAAACATTTTTATCCTCTGTAGAGGGGTAGATGGTATTTATCTTTACCCACTTTTAGTTTTCCTACTTTTAAATCTTCTTCACTCTGATTTCCTATTAATTTTTGTCTGATGACCTTGCATGTACATATATTTTGAGAAAAGGTTAGGTATAAATACGTATGTCAGTAGTACATACCCTCTGCACTTCCACAGTTGATTGTCTAGAATTAGCTGCTTGTGTATCTGTTTCTACTTCCTAGTTTAAACACCCTTTGGGGAATATTTTGTTTGCTTATTCATTTTGTTTTTGTCTTTTTTGTTTTGTTTATTTTGTTAATGGATTACTTTTAGAAAGTATTTATTTCAGAGGCCAGCAAATTTTTAACTTAAATTGTTAGTTTTAGCATAAATAATAGTGTCTTCAAGGTGCCTGAAGTTGTTGACTCCTTGGTTAAAATAAATTACGTAGTGTTCATGCTTTTATTAATAAGATAATAATTGTTACTACTTAATAATAAAATAATTGTTACTATTTAATAAGTGTGTAGTACTTTCTGGGTGCTTCATGTACATTGTTGAATTGTTTCCTTGTAGCAGACATGGTGAGTTTTGATATTTCCATTTCATAAGATAGTAACAATAGGACTCAGAGAGATGACGTACATTGCTTGCAGGGAGTGTGCAGCAGGAGTCAAGTGATGTCTGTGAATGAAGCAGGTGGGTGTACTACAATCTGGAGCCATGGGGCTCCATGGGGACCTATGAGTACCTGCTTTGTCTGAAGGGGCAGCTGATACCCAGACAGCCAACCACTGCCATACTCAAATATTAGCTTTCTATTGCTGGAATTCCCAACTTATCAGGCACCAGAAATCCAGACATTCAGTGAAATAGTTTTAAAAACACTGTTTCAAAATAATGAAACACGTTGTGGATTAGGTTTGGCACCTGGGCTATCAGTCTTTAAACTCCCTGATAACGATAACCACAGGCCACTGGGCCTGTGAGTTGGGTCTGAATCCTAACTACCACATTCTGTGTTACTTTGAGCAACTTAATCTCTTTAAGCTTCAGTTGCATCAACTAAACAATGAGACAAGTAGCAGTTTGAACTTACTGAGATTTGGTAAAATGTTTAACCTATGCCTGCCACATAAAACATACTCATTAAATGGCTACATACCCATTATGTTATGGCTAAGGATACACAACTAGTAGTTTCTTACTTGGAAGTTATAACCAGCCCTTTATGACCTCAGAGCCACATCCTTTTCTCCCAGTACAATCCTGTCTCTCATAATTCAGCATTTCATTTTGTTTTGTTTCTAACTCTAGTTTGCCAGTTGTTTATCATAATAGAAGCAGACCAACAATTTTATGAGCCATATAAATATTTGCACTAAAAAAGTATAATTGAATAAATTATTCCTTTCAATTTTGCTCAAAAAGTCATTTTTAAACTTCTTGCTATTTCCTCTAAATTAAAAAAGTTAAATTTCTTTTTATAAATGCACGTGTAGCTTCCATTGATTTCAGTGGGAGTCAAGAATCCAAGGATAGAATCTCGCCTGAAGAGTTTTAATTTTCTGTTTGTTTACAGCAGGAGATAACAAAAATGGTATGTTTGCTTAAGAGTGTATCAACATTAAGTATTCTAGCTAGCTGGGTCAAGTATAGTATTATGACTGAAGCTGAGAGCAAAGGGTTTCTTCATTTCATGAGTAGACCTAAAGATGCATTCTTATAAATGAGCAAGCATAGCTGTAGGCATCAAAGATAACAAGCAATATTGAATAGGAGAAAGGATTTTACTGGGGTGAGAAGGGGAACCAAATATGCATTACAGCTGTTAAATAGCTTTTTACCTGTATCTTTTCTTCTGACTGATATTTTTATTAAGGAAAATGATTAACATAGTAAAGAAATATTTTTTTCTAATAAGTTTTTTTTTTTTTTAAATAGGGAACTTTATTCACACTACCTTGAGGGTTATTCTCTCTTGACACAATTGAGTAAAACACTAGCATCTCAAAGTACAGTGGCAAGATAGAGCAACAGATAAAAACTCATTTTGGGAATGAAGGAGCATAGGTTCTAGTCTTAATCTGGCACACAAATAACTGTGATTTTGGGAAAATCACTGTTGATTGGAGATAATAAACCTGCTCTATCAATAGTGAGAATATCTGGGGAAGAGCTTTGTCTTTTGTACAATATTATTGCTATATTTATTTTTATGTGATAATGGTGATGGTATAGTGCAAATATGAAATTATAAGCACTAATCTACTAAGGAATTAAATAGTTTCAATTTCTTCAATAACAGAGGAGACATACACTGTCAATTACGAATGTTTTGATTTTGACCTCTCAGAAATGTTAAGGTCATTCATCTTTTGTTTTTATTCTGAAAAATAAGAGGCATTTTGCTGACAATAAAAAGAGTAAAAATGAATGGCTCATAGATAGAACAAGAAATGTAGAATAAGTAACATGAGGAATGTAAAGTGGAGATGACTGAGTGTAAGTAAAAGCAATGCTAAGCAGCCTGAAGCCCCTGGTGGTACATAATTTTGACGGCTCAATTAGCTGATTTCTCTTTCTTTTCCTCTCCCTCCCTCCCTCTCTCCATCCCTGCCTTTTTTCTTCCTTCCTTCCCTTCTTTATTTTATCACAGTACTTAGCAGTCTGGGAGCAGGACCAGAAAGACAAATTGTATGTATTCATATGGCACTGGTAACTATTTGAGAGGAGATTCAGGAACATGACAAGAAAAGAAACATTAATGAATTTGGAAACAGAATTTTTTACTTGGCAGACAATATGTTTCAAAAAGAGTGGAAAAGGAAGTGAGAAATGAAGTCTAACGAGACTAGTCATTGTGGTGAAGGAAACGTACGTTAGTCTTTGATGTCTGGAGATGTCTTTATTGTATTTGATATGTTGATTTAGCTGGGTATAAAACTGCAGGTTGACTTATTTTCCCCCAGAAATTTGAGAAATGCCATTGTATTCTAACATATACTGTTGCTGAAGAGAAATCTACTGTGTAATTGTTGCTCTTTTGTTGGTATTTTATCTCCAGCAGCTTTTAAGGTTTTATTCTTATCCTTGATATTCAGCAGCTTTCCCATCATATGCTTCAACATGGAATATTTTCATTTATTATGGGACTCAGGTATTTCTTCAACTTTGGAAAATTCGTGACTATATTTCTTTAAATATTATTTTTCTATACTTTTTAAAAATTGAATGCCCGTTTTACAAATGTGGAATATCCTTATCCTATCTTCTATGACTTTTTGAGGTCTTTTCTTTTATCTGTCAATGATGAATTAAAAATAATTTTCACAGTGTTATCATTCAGTGTTTAGATCTTATCCTTTGTGTTTAAAACAAATTTCAATAACATTTTTTAAAAATTCTAAGATACTTAGCAAATTATTTTTATATCAATTCATTGTTTCTCATTTCTGCCTGATTTTATTTTATATTTTCTTCTCCATTTCTAATATTTTTAAAAGTTCATAATTCACAAATGTATAACTTAGTTATCCCAATGGAAACACCTCTGTAACTCTCACATAAGTCAAGAAATAAAACATTGCTAGCATCCCAGATTCTTTTTTTAGGCCACTTCCTATCAATACCCTGTCTTTTCCGCAAAAATAACCACTATCATATATTCTGACATCATCATGTAGATTTACCTGTTTCTGAAGTTTGTATTACTGAAATCATAGAGTACATATTTTTGGTATCTGGTTTCTTTCACTGAAATTTATGCTTGTGATATTCTTCTATCTTGTTACTGAAGGCTATAGTTCATTAATTTTCATTGTTATTTAGTATTTAATTGTATTGATACACTGCGATTTAATTATCCCTTCTAGAGCTAATAGACATTTTGATTTTTTCTTAGGATTTATTATGAATAATGCTACTATAATAATTCTTGCACATGTCTCTTGGTGCACATGTACATTTCTGTTAGGTAAATATGTAGAAGTGCTAGCTCAAATAATATGCATGTCTTCAGCTGTAGTAGATAATGTCAATTGTTTACCAAAGTTAATTTACCAATTTACATTCCTATGAGCAGTATACGAGAATTCTTATCGCCTCACATGCTTGCTGGCACTTGATATTATTAGTTGATTTTTAGTGTTAACCATTGTGGTAGCTGTGCTATGTGTGATACCTTATTGTGTGGTTGGCACCTTTACATATATTTACCCATTCTTTGGACATCATCTGTTATGCATGCCTAAGTGTCCTACTCCTTTTTCTTTGGATTGCCTGTGTTTTTCTACTTAGTTTTTATGAGTTATTTATGCATTTTGGATGTGAGCTCTTTCTTGGCTAAATTGCTGAAAATATCTTCTGCCATGTGCTAAAGTGAACTAAGTACGGACTGAGAAGGATTCCTTATTTCTGTGTTTGAGTCTTTATGGACAAATTGCAACCTAACTTAACAGGTAGACAAGATTGAAACCTAATTTAGGAGTATGTGCCTGTAACAATAGCTGAGTCTTGGCCAATCCCTGCAGCCATACTTCAACCACTCATACACTTCTGAGTGTTCAAACTATGTTCAAATAGGGCAAACGCTGAACTGTAACCAATACAGTTGTTTCTGTACTTCACTTCTGATATCTGCACTCACTTCCCCCCTTTTTCTTGTGCATAAATCTTCTTCCCACCATGTGGCTGCACTGGGATCTCTGGGAATCTACTGTGATTCCAGAGGCTGTCCGATTCAAGAATTGTTTATTGCTCAATTGTACACTTTTACATTTAATTCGGCTGAAGATTTTCTTTTAACACATGTCGTAGCTTCCCTTTTCATACTCCTGATGGTTTCTTTTATTTCTGATCAACAGACCATTCTTAATTTAATATACCACAATTCATCATTGTTTTCTTTATTGACCTGCTTAAGAAATCTTTTCTTTTCCTAAGGTCATAGAGATAGTATTCTGCAATACTCTGCAGTATTTTCTATTATTATTATTTACCATTCATGTAAATAGCAACAAACTACTCAAAATACATTTTTCCCATGGTATAATGTAGAAAGCATTTTTCCCTTTGTGAATATTCAGTTAGCCTAACACCATTTATTCAAAAGGCTATTCTTTTTCCATCTTTATTATAAATCAATGTCTGGATAAATAAGGATCTGTTTCTGTGTTCTCTATTTTCTTCCATTGGTCTACATGTCTATTGTGTATCATCAACACACCATTTTAATGTTAGAGCCTTACAATTACTAATATAAGTAGATAGAGCTTTATAATAATCACTAATATAAGTAGAGAAAGCTATTTTATCTTTTCCTTCTCTAAGGTTATCTTGATTATTCTTGACCTTTTGCATATCCAAATATACATTTAATATTACTTTTAGAATCAGCTTGTCAAGTTAAACATACACACAACATTGATGGTAGATTTAAATATTTAAATTACATTGGATCTATAGATAAATTTGGAAGAACTGACATCTTTATAATATCAACTCTTTACTCCATCAGCATGGATTATCCTATAAGCATTTAGATTTGTTTTTATTTCTGTTCATATTATTTGTAGTCTTATGCTTAGATATTTTGTATTCATTGTTTCCAGATATTTGATATATTTTGCTTTTATTGTAAATGCTATCTTAAAAATTTCATTTTTTTGTGTCTAGTATACACAAATTTAATTGACTATGGTGGATTAGCCTTTATTCATGAACTTTGCTAAATTCATTTTTTTCCTCCAAAATTTTATTCTGGAAATTTACAAACATATAGAAAATAGACTTGTGTAACAAACTTTTATGTGACCATTATCCAGCTTTAACCATTACAGAAAGTTTTTGAATTTCCTTAACTCATATTTAATTCTAATACTTTCTATAGATTCTTTTGTATTTTCTATATACACAAACATATTATTTGTAAATAATGGCAGTCTGATTTTCTTTTTCTAAGGTTATTTATTTATTTGCTATTCATGCTGCTGAGGATATTCAGAACAATGTTGAAAAACATTATAACATTCTTACCATGTTTGTGAGCCTAATAATTCCTTCGTGTTTTCATCAAATGACACTTATGGAACATCAATTCTTATGCATTTGTCATAAAAATCAACGTCTTAACTAAGTTAAAGAATGTCTATGCTGAAATACTTGTATAATTTGAGCATGCTAGCCATAAGTATAACAAATTCAGAACAAGGCTTTTTAAAAAAGCACGACAAACATGTCAGTACATAGTCTGTGTTCATATGTGGTACTTACACATTTAAACTTAATTCTCAGCATTTACTTTATGGTTATTGCTGTAACTTAAAAACTGTCACCAAGGGATAAGGTGTAACGACCTAAAAATGGGCATATTTGTTAATTTTTTAGTTTGTGACAATATCTTGAATTCATTTATACAGGGACCAAATTTCAACTCTGCGTAATCAGCATTTCAATGAATTTCATAGTTTACAGTTGCATACAGGCAACAGAATATATGAAAGAATTTCTAACTATGGAAATTACATGTTTTAAACATTTACTATTTTATTAGATTTTATTTTATTTAACATTCTAAGGAGTTCACAGCCATCAGCAATTTCAATGTAATTTTAGGTGCAATTGGGAATTTGGCATTCTCAGTAGAGCTGTTAGTATAGAAAACCTGGTAGATGAAATAAATACATTTAACAGCACATGTGAAGGGATCGTTCTAAAATTGACTTCAGTGGCTTCATTTTCCACAGCTGAACTGGGTCGCTCAACATGGCTGTTATTGCTCCTGATGTGAGGGCACATTCTCTTTTTACAGTAAATTATGACTGTCAGAAGATTTTAACTTGACATGTGGCATCTCTGCCTCCACAACCTCCATAGGATTGTTTCTTTCCATCTATTATGTTCATGTGAAATTCTATTTCATTGCCTTAGGAACTTCAATAGTTTCTTGTCAGTCACTGTAGCTGGGTTCTTGTGCGTGGTCACAGCTCCTACTCCAGGGCCAGCTCCTCTCCTTTATCCTATTATATAGATAGTCTATATGTATAGAATATATATATGTGTGTGTGTATGTATACGTATATATATTCAATATATAAAATATTCAATAAATATAGAGTATATATACAGAATATATATATACACATATATATTCTATTTACTGAATATTCAATAAATGTATAAGAAACATATCCAAAATGCAGAGTAATAACATAGGTTTAAATATTAAAAATATATTTAAAAAGCATATTAAAAATATATTTTAAGCCTATTTCATTGCTCTGCATTTTGAATGGAATTAATGCATCAATGTGTGACTATTGTGTCATCTGGACCAGAAGTCAAATAGGAAGGAACCATCTTCTAAAACAGCAGGCTAAGCTAGAGACCTCTGAATCTGCTCCATGACTCAGAATTCTGGGGACTAAGAGTGTGTTAGAAAAAGACAGGTCTTAATGTAACTTACGATGTTCATAGAACTTTCTGGAAAGAATTAGAACGTTTTTTCCAAAAGAGGGGTGAGATTCTGAGAGGCCTGGATTACAATCTAGGTATGGTGTGTCAAGATAGGTGTGTCAGGAATGGGAGGGGGATGCAGGTTCCCACTAAGACACAAATTGAGCTGGCAGTTATCTTGAGGAGAAGACTGATATTATGTACTTAAAAGATTTATAGAAATGCGTTGGGGAATGGCAATCAACCCTTAGAAGGAAGTGAAGAGCTGAAGAGAAGGATTGTGAAAGTGTGTGTGTGCACACGAGAGAAAACATACTAAATCAGAGGGTGAAAACATGTGACTATTCCTGTTAATCCACATTTTTCCCGAAGCTGAAAGGATTTCATGAGTTAGATGCATGATATGCCCCAAGAAAACTATCCAGCTTGTTGCACACCTACAAGATTTGCAGGTCTAACCAATGGAAGAGTACAATAATGGCGGTGATGACCGTCATGTGAAATGACACTCATTTCTTCTTTTCAAAATCAATGACACATAGAATTTTTCTTCCATCACATTTGATTTCATGTTTAATTCAGTACGTAGCAGCTGAATGTTTATATCCCTGTACAATTTAAGCAAATCAGAGTTGAGAGACCAAGAAGGCATGATCTTATAATAACTGTTTAAGGGGAAGTATTTATTCATTCACCCACTCATTCAGGTATTTAGAAAATATCTATTAAGGGCTTACCAAGTGCCAGTATGTAGTCTACGCCCTGAAAGTACATCAGTGGGCAAAATCGTCAAATTTGATTTGTAGTAAATGAGAATAAAATGAAGAAACAGAAAAACTGTGTGTACTTCCTAAAGTCTTCCAGTAGTGGTGTAAGAATAAGAACTAGAACATAGTCTTTTGATTACTCATTTTCTGGCTCTTCCTTTAACTAATTCAGTTATGAAACATAATATATAGAACATATATATTTGTTTGCATGTGACTGCTAGGAGTTTGGGGGGCTACACAGAAATAAATAGGATTTCATCTTCAACAGACACACAGTTTCAAAGGGAGACATATGTGTGATTACAAACAAAATGGTACAAACACAACTTTGACAGAGCTAAATGCGGGGAACTCTGGAGCGCTTAGAAGATGCAGTTCCCTGTGCTGGAAGGAATAGAAAAGGGTTTTTACAAAGGAATTCTGAACTGGCTCTGGATGGAGTGGGAACTGGCCAGTGTTGGTGGTGGAGGGAGTAGTGTTCAGGCCGGGAGAGGGAAATGTGCAAACACCTCTCCTGAAACTCTCCTAGTACCACCATGTTCTCACCATCTCCTATTCTCATCTTCTGGCTTTCATAAAATTACATTCTCTTTCTTCTTAATGGGCACACTAGAGAGTTTTTTCTTTACCAGTCTCCCGTGTCTGGCCGAGGGCAAGCCAGTGATGAACTTTAGGTATAGGGTGTACAACGACTGCGAAGAAGCAAGAGGAAACTTGCTGGGTGCCGGAATGTTTTAGATCATGATGTGAGTGTTGGTTACATGTGCCGCTTATTAGTGCATTTCCAGCATTTCACTATGTGCATATTAGGCCTCAATGAAACAAGGAAAAAAAAAAAGACTCTTAACCCAATGATATTAATGTCAGTCCTGTGATACTAATTTCTATATGGAGCAGTTTAGTATTTGGCATCAAATGTATTTTGTTTTGTTTATTCTCTATTAATTTCTTATATGAGAATCTTTTCAGAAATCAGATTTTAAATGCCATTTAAGACCTGTTTTGTCTTAGGTTCATTTGTCCTCTTCTGTGGAATCTCTATTGCTTTAAGTTGGAAATATATAAACTCACACACAGGGTGCAATTGGCTTTATATTTTAGAGGCTTGCTTTGCATACAGCCTGTGGAGCACGTGTTGTTGTTTCTCTCTGCAAGTGCCCTGTGGCAGGGGATAATTCTACTATTTCTCTTTGTAGTATCTGGGAGATTGAGCTGTGTACACAGTCTGAGTCCTCAATAAATATTGCTGAGAGGGAACAAGTATGAAAATTTTTTTTCTATTTCGATTTATGAGCTTCTTAGAAAGGAGAGGGGAAAGATCTAAATAGCATACTTAAGGGATCTTATTTCTTCCCTACCCCTTAAACAGATTAAAAGAGGAAAAGAAAGAAAATACTCTTGAAGGTTGATTGAGAGATAAAGCATTCACAGAACAAATTTTACTTACTCAAGTTTTATAAATCTCCAAATAGCAAATTTACATAATTTGCTGGAGTTTAGATATACGTGTCTGTCAAACAAGATAACTTTTAAAGAAAACTTTTTTTTTTTTTTTTTGCACTCTTTTCAGGTCAAAAATTAAGTTTTCAGGAGAAAGGCAGCAAATCACACTGCCATGTGTGTACCTATGCAACAATTTTACATGTTCTTCACATGTTCCGCAAAACCTAAAATGCAATAAAAAAAATAATTAAGTTTTCAATTTAGCTTTTGCTCTCAGGAAAAAATATGCCATTTATGTTGTAATTGTATAACAAACTCAATGAAGAGATCTCATTTCAGGTAAAACAACTCACAGGTCCCTTGAACCTCCATGTAAGCATAAAGAAAACTGTGTTAGTCTGTTCCTATGCTGCTAATAAAGACATAACCAAGACTGACTAATTTATAAAGGAAAGAGGTTTAATTGACTCACAGTTCCACATAGCTGGAAAGACCTCACAATCATGGCAGAAGGTGAATGAGGAAAAAAGTCATGTCTTACATGGCAGCAGGCAAGAGAGTGTGTGCAGAGGAACTCCCCTTTATGAAACCATCAGATCTTAGGAGACTTATTCACTATCACAAGAACAGTATGGAGAAGACCAGCCCCCATGATTCAATCACCTCCCACTGGCTCCCTCCCACAACACATGGGAATTATAAAAGCTACAATTCAAGATGAGATTTGGGTGGGGACACAGCCAAACTATATTATAAGCCTGAATTTTTTTCATGCTGTTCCTACTTGGTGATATTTGAGGAGAGCCAAAGCAAAACTTATTGAGCACTTTCAGAACCCTTCTAGAGCCCTCCTTTTTCTTGGTGACCCCTGTATCTAATTTTCTCTCACTCCTACCAGAGTTGCCAGTGACCACACACTGGCCCTGTGGCTTAAGATCTTTTGCTATATATGTAGGTCCCTACCCTGAGCTATGCCCCATGTCCTTAAGTAATGCTTGGTCATGTCTTCTCTATCTTTAATTCCTTTCCTTGGTATCCTGAACTTTGCTATCCAAAGATTATCTGTTGATTCCAGAACCAAACTATGCAGATATGTTTATTTATGCAATTTTTCTAATGGGAGATGTATTATACTATGCTTCTCCTTTTTACTTTCATTAATCAAATATATGTGAAAGTGAAAATGCCTTGCTGCAAAACACAGAGAAAACACAGACAATCATTAGTAAGAGAATAAAATGTTTTCAAAGTCTCTTCACCATTAACCCCACACATATGCACATATACTCACACATGTACACATACACACATACATATATATAGACATTACATGTATTACTTGCTTTTTCAATTTGAACAATATTTAATTAAAATGTGTCATGTCAGTAAATGTATTTCCATAACATTTTTCTTTGTGTCTGGAAAGTACTGCATTTTATGAATAAACTATCATTTATTTACACAGTCTCTTACTGTCAGATATGTGAATTGCTACCCATTTTTACTGTATTAAATTAATAGGGAATCCTTATAATCTAGATGTTTCTCATCCAAAAAATTTTTTTGAAAGCTTCTTAGAATCTCCAAGTCAAAGATATGCATTAAAAAAACCCTAGTCACTTTTGGCTCTAGCTTATTTTTATTACAAAAAGGAATGTATGCCCATTGTAAAATTCCAAATAGTATGTAATAAAAAATAAGTTCGTCTTCCACCTGAGCCTCCTACTTCTCTCTATTGGCAACCACTGCTGTGTACCTCTTTTATTGCTCTCTGGAAATATTCTATGCAAGCAGATACATGGAGTATATCCTTTTCTTTTTATACAAATGGAGAGATATATATGCTATTCTGTACCTTTATTTTGGAAAGTTTTAAAGATGTATTTTTGAGCTTCTTTCAGTTTAGGACACGCAAGTCTAACTCATGTTGTTTTTGCAACCACATAGTAAACAAAGTATAAATACATAAAATTTGATCTAGTGGGCTGTTGATGGAGTTTGGCTGTTACCTCTCCTTTCCTGAGATAAACACAGCAACAACAAACACTCTTACATAAATATGAGAGTTAATGAATTCTTAGAATTTTAAGACTTTTGATAAATACTGACAAACTTTTATTTAAAAGTGAATTTACATTGCCATGGAAAAAATGCCCCTACCTCCTTTAAGACGAAGATTTTAGAGACAGTATTTAAACCCTGAGGACTGAGGGTAAAGTTGGCATTTTTCAGTCCCTGGAGAAGAAACTTGGGTAAAGACAGCATTCCTTTAATATCTCACCCATTCCTCTCTGAAGAAGCCAACTACTAAGCCTGCATGAACATTTTAGTGCTGCTGTTTGTGGCTGTGCTCCTCAGAGACATTTTAACCTTAGGTCCTTCTCCATGAAAAGCCATCATAATTCTGCCTGATCAAATCTCTTTGTCTATTTCTTTGCCCAGCATAGCACCTGCACTTCTTACCATGGTTTTCTTAATTTATTTTGGACCTTTCTTTCAGATATCTTAATCTTTTTATCTACAATGTAAATTCTGTGAAAGCAGTTGATAATTTTGTTCACTGCTATATCCCTGAATCTATCTAGTCCATAGTAACGGCTTAATTTTTTGTTCAAAGAATGAGTCCATTGAGTTAAACAACGGAAGTTTCTAAAAATCTCCATACAGCTTGACATAGTTCCCCATCACAAGTTTTGCACCATTGTCTTGTGTTTTGTTACCTTCTAACTAAAGCTGGGATTAAAAAAAATCTGTTTGGAGGATGAACTTCAGAGGTTGTGTGAATCCCCAAGGCTTTCAGCCCAGGTCTGGGGTACGTGTGTGAATGCACATTTGCTGGGGTGTGAGGAGGAGAAGGTTCCTAGTGCTTCTGGAAACTAAATGGTTAATTCTATTTAATTTTACTCTCAACAATAATTTAGCATAAAAGATGCTGAAACAGATGTATTGGGAAAGTTTTTTTTGGGACTGGCAAACTAGGTGTGACCCCTTGGTTCTAGATAAATATCTAGATTTAAAATCCTTAGATAAAATTCAGATTAATCAGAGTTTTGGGTAACTATAGGGCAAACAGTGTTATGGGCAGAAAAAAAAAAACAAAAAAACCCTTACTAGTTAGAACCATGGTCTTTCTTTTTGGTTGATAATGATGATTCCAATTTTCTTGAAAAAACATAAAAGGGTGACATTTGCACATTCAAGTATATTATTTTGATCAGTGTCACTTATAGATTAATAAAATGGATGAAATATAATATTTTATAATTTAAAAATTTTTATGTGATCTTTCTGATTTTAGAAAAGAAGAATCTGAGTGTAAAGTGGATTAATAAAATGATTTAATCACATTTTTTAATGTTTCTTGGAAGAGAATTTCTAATAACTAATATTTTGGACATAAAATTGCTACACGTGTGAAACTATGGGGATAAATGAAAACGCAGAGTGTGTTCTTTTTGAGCAGGGATTTTTTTTTTTTTCCATGTGAGAGGAAATGGGACAGTGATTTCTCTTCAGGTTAAGTATAGTACTGAGAGGATGGACAGTTCAAGATCCAAGAAAGTGAGCTGCTGGAAAAATATAATGAGGAGGAGAAAACACTGGAGCAAATGTTTGAGAAAGCTGTCAGAAAGTAATAAAAATAGAAATAACAACTTGTTTTCAAAATAAATATTAACACTTCATTCAGGTACCAAAAATCATTCAGGAGAAACAAAGAGGACTGGATTAAATGAATTTGGAGATTTTAGGAAGGAATTGTTTGGCCTTTTAAACAGGATATTTTCATTCATTTATTCATTCAATATTGATATAGCATCTAATATATCTTAGTGCTAGGTATGTAGGAAGACAGACCATTGGTAACTTTGGTGAATGCCAGGGAGGTTACCTGGTTAAAGTACAGCAAATTTAGAGTGTTTTAAGTTTTTAGAGAAGAAGCTGAAAATGGGACAGTACTTACCATGGTCAATTTTATAATCAATTAAAACTATAATTTTTCTATAACCCCACTACACAGGTAGGAAAAATAAGCTACCAAAAGGCACATGATCCTGGACCTTAGATTCTGCAGCTTAGCTGAAGTTAACCTCACTATTGATGCTCATCTAGACTTTCATTAACCTCTGACCCATGCTGAATATGCTTCAGGTGAAAAGAAGTAAAGATTATATTGTAATATGAACAAATTACCCTATTAAAATTTTAAATGTTTACTAATGGAACATAGGCCAGGTAACACATACATGGGGTAATTAGACAGTAAGCTGCTATATGGGAGCCTATTAACTGCAAAATGAGTTTCAACAGAGATTGATTTTTTAAAGCATTTCTTAATTAACAAAGAATGAGCAAGATAAATCTGAAAAACGAAGAGTTACACTGAGCTTTAAATAGTGAGCAATTTGGAAACAGAAGTTCAATACATGAAAATGATCCAACATGGTTAAACACATTTCACATTTTACATTTTATTACCGGAAGTGAAACATCCATATTTACATAATTGCCCAAAGTTATGCTATATGTTACAATGGAGGGCCAGGCGCGGTGGCTTATGCCTGTAATCTGAGCACTTTGGGAGGCCGAGGCGGGTGGATCACGAGGTCAAGAGATCGAGACCATCCTGGTCAACATGGTGAAACCACGTCTCTACTAAAAATACAAAAATTAGCCGGGCATGGTGGCACATGCCTGTAGTCCCAGCTACTCGGGAGGCTGAGGCAGGAGAGAATTGCTTGAACCCAGGAGGCGGAGGTTGCGGTGAGCCGAGATCGGGCCATTGCACTCCAGCCTGGGTAACAAGAGCGAAACTCCGTCTCAAAAAAAAAAAAAAAAAAAAAAGATGGAAAACTTATAACAAATATCTAAAATGTTATATCGTAATGTAATGGTTTTAATAGTTCAATAATTGGGAATGATAGAGTCCTTCTATGAGCAACTTTTAGAAGAATGTCTACTTAGAACACATTCTCATATATGAAATAAGTTTTCCAGTTGCCCAAGGATATTTATTAATCATGTGTTTGTTTTAGTCCTAGATTTAATATTAGAGCTATGATATAGACTTTATTAAGACACACACATACACACAAACACACATACACACTCTTCATCAAAGTTGGAACAAATTATGCTCAGTCAAAATAACTAGTTTCAATTAGTAGAAATCTGAAATAGTTGATATCCAGACATATACCCATGTAATAGTTTTAAAATAGACTACCGTTATTAAATGAAAGTATTCTTTCAATTAAGAATAGCAAATAAAACATGATTTAAATAGGTAATTTTTAATATCCTCCTTGTTTTTAATAAACTTTAATGTTGAAAAGATGGATGAAGCGAACCTGTTACCAATAAGACATGGTATATTAACATTTGTACATCAGATTTATAGTTCTTTTTATAATAAAATTGTGCATTTTTATACAACTGAGCCACCTCTATGAAGAAGCTAAAAATTTGCCTGATGACAGCTTAGATTGGTTTTAGAGACAAGTGATCATTTATCTTTTGTTTTCATTTTCCTTTATAATCTGAGATAATTGGCCAGTCTAATGGTTGCCCTATTTATGGTGCAATTTTTGTACCTTGACCAAATCTATGACCTTTATAAACTAATACGTTTGATGTACCTATACAAACTTGTTTGGGTAAGTACCTTAATAAAGAGATACCTCGAGGCCCCAGGTATGGTGGCTCATGCCTGTAATCCCAACACTTTGGAGGCCAAGGTGGGTGGATCACTTGAGTCCAAGATTTCAAGAGCAGTCCCAGGTCGGGCACAGTGGCTCATGCCTATAATCCCAGCACTTTGGGAGGCTGAGGCAGGCAGATCACTTGAGGTAACTTGAGGGTGAGACCAGCCTGGTCAACATGGTGAAACCCCGTCTCTACTAAAAATACAAAAGTTAGCCAGGCGTGTTGGTACATGCCTGTTGTACCAGCTACTTGGTAGGCTGAGGCACGAGAATCTCTTGAACCCGAGAGGCGGAGGTTGTAGTGAGCTGAGATCACACCACTGC
The DNA here is from genome assembly GCA_004027835.1 of Alouatta palliata. Taxonomy (NCBI): domain Eukaryota; kingdom Metazoa; phylum Chordata; class Mammalia; order Primates; family Atelidae; genus Alouatta; species Alouatta palliata. The sequence goes on along the minus strand of PVKV010013070.1, from coordinate 28,255 downwards.
ACTTCCAGCCTGAGCAACAGAGAGAGACTGTCTCATCAACAACAACAACAAAAAAAACAAATCAAAACAAACACACACACACACACACACACACACACACACACACACACAAAACAAGCCTGGGCAACATGACAAAACTCTGTCTCTACTAAAAATACAAAAATTAGCAGGGTGTGGTGGCACAGGCCTATAGACCTGGAGGCGGAGGTTGCAGCGAGTCAAGTTTGTGCCACTGCACTCCAGCCTGGGCAACAGAGGGAGACTGTCTCAGAAAAAGAAAAAAGAAAAGAAAAGAAAGAAAAATTAAAAATAAAAAAATACTTCTCTCTCTCTTCCACCCTTCTTCTCTCTTCTAACCTTTTAAATGTTTTCTTCTTTTATTACCATTTTCTTTTAAATAAGTGGCTGCCCACTTAGTCTTATCTAATCAGATTAAAAAATTTTTCAGCATGTAAAATAACCCTTTTAACAACAGGGTAATCTAAGAGAATGACATTTATATGAGTTATTGTCTTGCCTCTCTCTGAAGTGACTTGTGAATCTGGGTACAGTGAGGAAGTCTCCTCACAGCGGGTGGCTGGGAGCTTACATTTAATGCTGACTCTGCTGGTTGTCTATCTCCCTCTGCCTCTCTTTTGTTCCTTTTCCCTTTTTGTTTCTTTTTAACTAAAATAGTAATTATTAATGTCATATAAAATGATGAAACTCCCATGGGAACTTTAATGCTAATATTGTCCCTCTGAGAAACAATGAGCTAAATAATCATTTTAGACATAAGAACCAATAGAAATGAGTACAACGAGTAATAGGGGTCCCAGCACTTCGTTGTGTTGATTGCTGAGGTTCAAAGATGTGTGAGCCTGTCAGCGGGACTGGAAGGGGTGGTCCCCCGAAAATATCTTTTTGGGAGGGACTAGGGATTGTAGTAATAGATAACTCATCCTATGCAAAGAAGTTACCATGCATAAGAAGCTTGAGCTGATAACAACACCTAGGACTCCTGAAGGGAAGGGAGTCTCTGGGCCTTTCTCAGGTGGCAGTGTCTATTACACAGGCAAATTCTTTCCTCTCTACCAACTGGACACATGCCTGAGTCTTATAGTGACTCTTGAAGTAAGTTAAAATAAACAGACCTGCTAGACAAAGTGAAGATTGGAGACACAGCATAATGTTTTGGTTGCAGCCATTTGAAATAATGTAATACACGAACAGAGAGAGAGACATTCTTATCCATTTTACAGGCCAACAGCCAATGACATTGGTTCTTCATGGGCTCAGATATATTAGCAGTAGTGGTAAGCTATGGTGTAAGTGAGGAGTGCCCAAAGATAGTACTGTATCCAGCAGGCACAGTGCCTGGCAGTTATAGATGTATGTCCTGGAGCAGACCCAGTACCTGGCAGTTAGAGATGTATGTCCTAGAAGGGCAGTGGCATGCTGTAAAGATGAAATGTGTGGTGCTGAAGTCAGCAGATACAGCATGCTGGGGAACCACACCCATGTGAGAGCCAATTGGATATACCTGAAATACATAGAGGTGAGGGACTTTACAGAGGTCTTAACTATTGTAGGGGAAAAGCAGTGATATTTGTTGTTGTTACTACAAATTAACTCTACTTGCTGCCAGTGTGACTCCTGCAGAAACTCGGCCACCCAGAAGTAGCACACAATAACGCTGCCATGCATCAATATTTTAGTTCCCCATCCCATCTCCATTCAGTCCACTTTTTGAGAAGACAGAATAATGAGTGCTACAGGGAGAGAAATAGGTCACCAGCTTGATAAGGAAGAGGATAGATGGTGAAATGTTGGAGAGCCAGCAGAATTAACAAAGGTAATTAAGACAGCAGAAGCGCGAGAAGCTGGTTTTCACATTGCCAAATATATTTCAACTGAGCAAAAAGGAGAGTTATTCACATAGATGTATTCACAGAAGGCAGAAACAGAGGACAAAAATAATCATGAAAACTGACACTGGAAATTAAAGAGGAGGAAATAGAGTAGTTAATTCTTGTCTTCAGCCCAGTTTTTTTTTTTTCCAAGCTGAAAAACGACTGTGAATTATATAAGCAAAGCTAGAATGAAATTACTGTAAAATGATGCTAACTTTTTAGCAGCTTCCTTTAAGTGAATCCTCCTTATTTGTCAATTCACCCGCCAAGCATACAAGACATTCATTTTTTTCCCTCCCTGAATTACCCACAGATTGGGTACTCTTTGTGCACTGAAAGCATGTGTTTCTTCATGCATTGGTGCATACTGAATAGGGCTGTCCTTTTTCCAAATTATCATCTGCTTGCCTGGGCAATTTCCATGAGCAAATATGGGTATTTGCACACGCAAATGGAAGTGCATGGAAATAATATGTGCTCGGTATTAGTGAGCCCAGCCAGGGTTTGGCTTTTTGGAGTTGTAAATGCCTCACGGATTTCTGAGGAAGCTTCATTTAGCAAGCACAATTCATGAGTGAAGCCAAGGTGTTATAATTCCATTAGCTAAATATCCCTTTGTGAATAAAATAGATTTGTTTTAAGGACATGGACTTGTAGAATGGTTTAAAAGGCAACGTTTGATTAGGATATGGTATAAGCTAACTTTTGGCTCTGAAGTATTTACTGTATGTTATAGGGGTGAGATGTAGAACACAACTTTCCATTTCCTCTTAAAGCATCACTGGAAAGATTCTATAGCTATGAAGAACAAAAGTGAGAGCTTAGACATTCAGGTTTATATTGCCAAATAATACCTGAAATGCAGAAGATTACAAAAATTAGCAAAGATTAGTAATTATACAGAGCCAAGCTTCCTCTCAGTGGACACAGAATATTTTAATACTTTAGGAAATCTATTTACCATTTTACCAGTGCGGTATCCTAATGCATATGTCTTCTTGCTGTGCTCACATACATATCAGTATTTTGAGGAATCTAGTAATTTTTTCTCACCAGAAATCTTGCCATGGCTTAAGAAGTGACTGCTGGTATCTATCATTCTAGAATCTTTTAAAGCCTCCTAGCTCACAGACTTTTAAGTCCGAATCTCACCTTTCATGACACCAGCACAAAATCTTAAATGTATTTTTCAGTTTGTATTTTCACAAAAAAAAATTTTCTTAGTTAAGCAATTCTGAGACATCATTTAGGAATTTCTGCTTTCTTAATACATTGTTTGTCTTTTCTCATCACTATTTTTTTAAATGAAAAATAATATTTTACAAAGCGGGAAAGGGAGGTTTTATTGGACCTTCCCAATGCAAAATAACTGAATAACAAGTGAAAAACTGAATCAATCAACTGGAATTGTTATATACCATAATGAGTAATGAATCAAATGATGTTTTCTCCATTATTTCTCATCAGTGGTTGTGTTGAATCAAGGTGGCATATTGAATTTTCCAGAGAGTTACAATACAACTTCCTGTCCCACCTGTTCTTCTAGAACCTTGCCACTGCCCTCTCAGGAAAGAATGTAAAATTCCCTCCTCTGTGAACCTGAGCAGCTTATGAGTTGCTTATCAATGGGAGAATGCAGTGGAAGTGATGCTCACGTGATTTCTGAGGCTGAGTCAGAAAAGACAGCACAGCTCTGCTTTTTTGGCCAGCACACGCAGCTCCTGAAACTCTGGCCTACCACATAGAAGTCTGATCATCCTAAGCCTCCATGCTATAAGGAAGCCCAGAACACAGGTAGAGGCCACTTGTAAGTGCTCCTGCCAACAGACTGAGGTTCCAGGTGACAGCCGGCATCCATCACCAGGCATATGCTGAAGATGCCTCCAGATGACTTCAACCCCCAGTTATTGATTCACCCCCAGCCTTTGAGTCTTCTAGCTGGGAACCCCGACATCACAGAGCAGAGTCAAGCCATTCCCATGGAGCTTTGTCTGAATTACTGACTCACAGAATCTAATTGCTCAATGTAAAGTGCATGTTTGCTGCTAAGTTGGGTAGCAGTTGGCACTTCCTCTGTATCTATGGGCCATATCCCTGGTTTCAATAAACTGCAGATAAAACATTTAAACAAATTATAAAATTAGAGTATAACAACTATTTATACAACATTTACATTTTATTGGATATTAGAAATAATTGAGATAATACCAAGTATACTGGAGGGTATGTGCAGGCTATAGGCAAATACTGTACCATTTTATATACAAGACTTGAACGTTTGCAAATTTTTGGTATCTGCAGGGCTTCCTGGCACTAATCCCTTACAGATACAGAAGAATGACTATAATTTGTTATGTAGCACTCATAACCAGAACTGTCAACAAATCACTTGAGACAAAATGTTCAAATTTAAACAGCCAGAAAGTATCATCTCATATTTCAGAGTCCATTTGGGATAAGATGTTGGGCTACTCATTTCCAAAATCCAGTGGTATTTCATAATTTTTTCCAGGGAGAAATTTCACTGGTTAATTATTTTTATATCAACATTATTGATTTAAAAATGTTCTAGCTTAAAAAAAGTATATACAAAAGTTAAAAAGATCTCATTAGTAAATTGATCAGACTAGGGGATCCATTGCACAGAGTGCCCATGGAACACAATTTTGAGCACAATTTGACCTTGGGCAACAGGCAGGTTGTCAGTATATGTGGATGTGGTATGGCTGCTCCTATTCCATTTTCACTCCTCTTTTCCTTTCTCACCTCCTTTCTTTTCCCTCCTCCTAGCCAGTGCCCACTTACAAGGTGGCTGTTTCATATATGTGGTGTTCAGCCATGTATGATAAAATGCAAAATGAAAGTGACTTATGTCTGGCCTCTTATCCTACATGTATCAGATCATGGGAAAAGTTACTTATATGTGAAATAAACATGAACTTTTAATTTCACCTCATGAAGTCATGATGAGAAAAATCCAATACATTCTTTTTACCAAATATTTTGAATCTGACAGTGCCTAATGCTAATGATGAAAAGACAGATCCATGGCTAGAGAAGTGCAACAGAAAAACACAGTAAGAACTTTCCAGTATATAATACTCATATTTAATGGACAAAAACAAAAAAAGAATTCTAGGAGAAATAAATAATTAGAAGTGGAAGACAGAAGCATAAGATAAAGAAATAAGCTACAATGAGAAAAAAATTCTCAGCAATACCTCCTGTATTCCAAGCAATTCCCATGTGTCCATAGATGAACGTGAGGCTCCTGCAGTCCTACGTACATTATTTATATGACAGTCAAGTGAGAAATGGATTGGGTGAAATTATGGGAGCCAGTTAAGATTGGATTGGTAATATGAGTTACTACAACTCTAGAGCACATAGGCTTAAGAATTGTGCAAGTGAGGAGTCAGTAAAGACATGTGAGGTCCTCATCCAGTTTTATATTTTTACATGTGTGCTTCAAAATAGTGAAACTTTTAAAACAAATTTCGGGGGTAACTTCTATGTTAAATTGTCCTTGCCTATAAAGGAAACTCCATATTTTACAAAAAGGCTTAAATTTTGTCTTCTTTCTTTAAAATCCTGCAATGTCAGGCATGACTCATTATTGTCCATAAGTATACCTCCATAACAACAGAATGTTCATAAAACAGACCCTTCTTTCCACTGCTTCCTTGCTTTCTTGGTGACAGGGGACCAACGGAGGGTGGAGTGAGTGAGGGAAGGGAAGAATGAGGGTTCCTGGCAATCTCTGCTGGTTCTTAGTGGTCATCAGACCATCAGACCAGTGGTAAACGCTGCTGCAGGAAGGAAGAAAGCAGCACCTGCTATCTGTACTCTGCATAAGTGTTGGTTTCCTTCAGGGGCAGATGGGTTGGGTCAGGATCCAGCTGGTTCTTTGTGGTTGCTATGTTTGCATCCTGGTCAGGAATCTGCACCGATAGATGTTCAATTAATATTCAGTCAAATAAATACGGAAAAAGTGTCCTCTAACCTGCTAATTTCCCTCTTCTGCTAATGATTTTTCCTCCCACAGTGTCTCTGATTCTCTTCTCAGTGTGGTCACTGGAGCCGATTACACACAATTAAATAAGGATAAAAACAACAACAATAATCATAATATTGTTTGTAAAGACAGCTAATTTTTGTTAAGTGATTGCCATACCAGGCATTGTTTAAGCACTTATCGAATGCAGTCCTCACAACAACAATTCTACCAATTAGGCAACTGTTTTCTTCTGAATTCATGATGAGGAAATGAAAGTCTAGAGGAACGGATATCTCTGGGAAGTGAGGTCGGATGTCAGCAGAGGAAAGAGGAAGGGGTGCTGTGTGCATTAGGACAGTCTTTTCTTGAGGATCATGGCAGAATCTAAGACTGGTTTGTCCCCTCCAGTCATCTTTACTTTGCTATTTGGCCAAACTTCTATTTTCTTTTACTATTGCGGGAAAGTTGGTCTGAAGTTATATCTCTCTACTTCTCTGCACTACCCTATGCTCTAATCTCCCAGATTTGTTTTGAATTTGTAATGCTCTTAAGCTATTAGAACTCAGAAAATCCATTTCTTTTTCAACAAATTTGAATTTTAAGGCTGTAATCTTAGAAAAAGTCTAATTGAAGACTCAAAACTGAGCAAGAACTGGTTTATTTTGACTGCCACTGATCTCTAAAGTGAGAAATGTCATTGTTTCAACGAATGGGAATTCACAGGGAGACAAGATTGACAGAACGCAAAAAATACATTACAAACTATTTCAGAAAACATTATCCTGACTCATTTAAAAGAGTGTGTGGGGTTACTTTACTCTGTGTATTTGGCTAAATACATATAAACTTTCTACTGAGTGTGCTTCATAGGCATTTGCCAGTCAGCTATTGTTACCTTCTGTCTGTTTCCTCTGCTATTCTCATGTTTAATATCAAAAATAAAACTCAAAAAAGAATTTACATGAATTTCAGTGAGGGCTCATTGTGGTCTCAGATTTTCAGCTTACATCGTCCTGCCCTCAGTTTCTTAGTGAGACAGTGTTCTGTTCCAGCATCTAACATGGCAATGGACATATAGGAGGTGTGCAATATATATCTGTGGAATTTGGGAAATGATAAAATTACCGAACACTGGAATGTTCATAGTTTTGTTTTTTCTTTCTCTCATTCAACCCAATTCTATTCCTGCTTGTCTGCCTTACTCCTTCTCTTACTCATTTTCCCCCTCTGTAGATATCTGTCTTGGCCAGAGTGGTTCCTGGAGTTTGGAATGCCAAAAACAGCATAGGCAGGAAAGGAACAGATCTAAGGGGCTGGAGGTTGAGGGAGAGGTCCCAGGGGAAGAGCAAAGTTGGTGGACCAGAAGTGGTGGGGGAGGGAGTCATAGGCTGGGTGGACAGTAGAATTGGGGAGGGAGTGGTGGCTGGAATAATCCAGGTTTGCAAGCATATAATGTGCCAAAAATGGACTAGGAAAAATAGATATGAGAAGTTTGGCTGGTGATTACGAACAGAATTCTCTTTAAGGTTTTACACCACACAAGTGAAAATTGGCATTCCTTGCTTTTTAATTTATAGTTTCTTTGTGGTTTTTGACTAAATTTCTTTGAAACAATAGTTATGCCTTAACAGAGTTTTAATGTGTTATACAGGGCTATAAAGGAATGACCTTCCTTTACAGGAAGGTCTCATCTTCTCTTCCTCCCTTTGCTAGTCACTAACATTCATTGAAGTTTACTCTATCCAGACACTGTGCTAAATATTTGCATGATCTTTTTTAGTCTTCACAGTACCAGTTAGAGGCAGAAATTATTATTTATATTCTTCCAAAGAGAAAAACAAAGCTGAGAGAAGTTAAGCTGCTTATTCAAGTCACGCAAGTCATGCAGTGACAGACATAGGATTTGAACGCAGTTGCACCTAATGCAAAAATTCAGATTCTTAAGTTCTGTGTAATACTCCTGAATATATTAATTAATAATGGTTAATAGTAAAGTTCTAGAACTGTGAAAGTACTGGGAATTGATGCTTTCTGTTCTATGATATGGCCAATGATTTATACCACATGATTTTGTTTATCCTTTTGTGCTTTTCAAAATGCATCTGGGCTGTAGTTACACAAGTTGCCAACATACTGGATTTTCTGGATTCTGTCTTTTTAGAGGTTCACTGTGGTTTTCAAAGTGTGGTTGGGGAATCTCTGGAAATCCCTGTGACAATTTTAGGAGGTCTTTGAAGTCCTCAAACTACATGCCTGCAGATGCAGACATTAAATCTTGCTGTCTTCTTTAAGAAGATGCTAAAGAAATTTACAAAATTTAAAACTGTTTCTTTTCTTACAATTTTTTTTGCTTTGGAAAATATAATCGTTAATAAAAATATGTTATGTTACTATATAATAAGTTTATTTATTAAATCATTTTAAATGACTTAATAAATTAGTGTTTAAAAAATTTCTGTTTTCATTTCCAGTACTGTAAATACCAACATAAATAAAAGCTCTTTTAGTTCCCAGATAAAAAGGCAAGAGAACCACTGATAGAGTTATTTACAAATCCATTTAGTGTAATTTTGAACACCCATTATGCTCAAGCACTGTGCTAGGTGGAAATAAAAAGGTAAATCTGACAGAGGCTTAGCCTTGGAGTAGCTCCAAATTTTACTTGTTAATGACATGTAAACATAATCGTGGGATACTTAGTACTACTATGGCAAAAACACAAGCAAAATGCAAACCTTTCTAATTGAATTGAATTTAGCTTCCCAATTGCAGTTCTGTAATACCTGAGGTAATTCCAACATCCCTATTTTATAAGTAAGGAACATGAAGCTCAGAGAGAAAGTGATGTGGCCAAAGTTTCACAGCTGGTGAGTGGTGAACCAGGGTAGCCAATTCAACCCATAGGATGTACTTGTATTATTGCCATGATTTCCTCACCTGTTAGTGTTTGTCTCCAATATTCTTGGATTGTATAATAAATATAAATCTCAGAATTTAAACTGTGAAAGGGAAGCAAATGAACAAGTCTCTTTGGGACAATTTGTAAAGTATATTAGTGACCTTTATTAAACATAAGTTTAATCATTTTGTATAAATAACAATAAATTATATTTTAGAGAAGAAGATTATTTGTTACTCATTTAAGATGTTAGCATGTGAATTTTCCCTTTACTTGGGTAAAGAACCCATTTCATTGTTAAGTTGAATATATACAGTAATGTCAAGAGGAATTTCTCTGTTTCCACTTTTATTCAATTTCATTAAAATGTAAGAAGAATATGACTAAAAAAACCAGGCCTCCAGATAAGCATACAAATACATAAAGAAACGTGCAATAAATCTTCTGGGAAAATCACCCAGTGCCAACTGATAGGATTTCACTTTGTGCAAAACCATGTCCATTTCAGATGATGCTCAGTGCAATAAACGTGGCTCAGCAGAACTTTTATTCAATAAGGAAACCTTCACAAATACACACCTTGTGCATTTTACTTGATCTGCCATAGAAATGCATTTTGTTGAAGCATAACTTTTAAAAGCTTATGAAGACATTCCATATATTCAGAAATAGCATTCTTGCAGGGGGAAAAAAGCAATAGCAACCCCACGAATCCTTTAATCACAGGCATTAAAGATGATCTGTTCAGAGACTGCAAGGCTGCAGACTCAAGTTAACATTTTCTTGGCTTGCTTCTGGGCTGCTAGCTATCTTTGCATGTGTATGATGCTGATGTAAAATGACATTTGCACCTGTTGTTGCCATCCTATGTTAATTAGCGTAGTGCCCTAAGTAGTAACCAGGCCATCACATCCAAACAGAAGCCATTAACATATTGCAGCTGTCATGACTAAGAAAGATACTGGAGCTGGGAGATGTGCGCATCCCTGCATACCTTGGCTCAGTCAGCAAAGCTCTCCCAATTGGAGTCACTTGGGAGAGGAAAAGAAGCGTGGGATGTAGCCAGTCAGGAGTGAAAGAATACATTTTACTGCAGGTTTACTTTCATGTATTATGCATAGCCTTCAAGGTCACGGCATGATCATTTATAAGATTTTAATGAGATATCAAAGTGGAAAGAATGGAATATAATTAATGGAATCTTATTGAAAAGATAGACAGGTATAATAAAAGCCTCAAAATACAATGCAATCTTCCGAATTCTAGAGCTAGGTAGGAGACCAAACATCAAAATCACACTGGGGGAAGGGAAGGTTACCATATTGAGATAACACCTCATTACGAAAGGCCTCTTTGTGTTACTCTTTTCAGCAAGGCAACAATTCAAAAAATTAGAGAACACATAGAAGTTTCTGTAAGAGAATAATGATAGGTACTTGAGTTAGAATACATAGATCTTTTCTAAACCCAGAGGAGGTAGATGACCTATTCCAGGACTTCAAGAAGGAGAGCTTCTATTAAGTATGGGTATCTTCTATGAATCATTGGAACAGAGCACACAAGGTCAGCTATCATGCCAGTGAGATTCCCCAGAAGGTGTTTTGCTCGACATACAGTCAGGTTTCTTTGAAGTTAGTTTGGCTGTATGTATTTTCCAACTTATAAAAATTGCTCGGCTCATACAAATGCTGGTTAAAATGTAGACACATAGCATAGGAAAAGTCTAGATTAATGAATGTGTAGTTAACCAGAAACTTCACTCAATTGACTTTTTTTTACAATCAAACTAGGAGAAAGAGGCAAATGGAAATAAATTAAATGGACAATAGGGGTTGAATTGTTTTTAAAAAAGAACAGCTTATGGGATATGTCCTGAGGATTGATATCCATGCTACTAAATTTTTTAGATCTTTATCCCCACATTTCTGTTCAGGGAGAACTGATGTTAAAAATAATGATCCCCAGGCCCAAAGGACTTTGAATTCTTTCATGATTCATCAAAGAAAAATAGATTCCATTCAGCACACTGGTCTAACTAAAGCAGGAATGTATAGTACGGCTTAGAAAGATTTCATAGCTAAAAATCTTGGGAGGAATAATAACTCTGCTTAAAAACTTAACCCCCAAATCTAGATATTCAATTTCTTAAACATGCTAGTTAATTTCATTAAGCCCCAAATTCTGTCTTTTAAATGTAAGTTTCTTTGTGTGAGTAAAAATTTCTTTCTAGGGTAATAGCAAAGAATAGAGACCTCTTGTAAATTTCTTCTTACACATTACCTTCTGGAAAGTTGCTTTGCAAAACATTTTTGTCAGCTAGAAAATGTTAACGCTTTTATTTATTCGATATCCAACAATGTAGTCAACTTTATATGTGTGTAAATATACGGCAGAGGAGATGGAAAACAGCTAAATCAGTCTCATCGAAACAATAACACATTGATTGGCTAAATCACGAAATTTTTACTCTGTGGATGTAGTAGTTCTGGGGTTGAAGAGACAAGATTTTTGTATATTTGTGAGGCTATCATAAATACAAGGAATAGTACTATTTTGAAAAATTTTTGTTACTAGTCATAAAAATGCAATAAAATCATAGACTTATTGATGATGCAGGAATTTTTATGTAACTGTTTCAAAATGCTTTCAAAATTGTATTTTCTCTTCTGGTCTAAATACAGAGAAATTAGGTCATGCTTGAAAGATACTCAAATAATTAAATGATAAGTTAAAAAATCCTACTTCTGCAAATCTCTTATTATATGGCATTTGGCTATTATAAAATAACTAGAAACAATGGCCAGGGGTTTAAGTTTTCACCAAGATATTGGACCTCATTTCTAGATAAGTAAATGGTGACAAATTTGAGAATAAAAATTGTCTACTTTCTCTTCAATACTGGAGTTACAAGAATGTGCTATTTTCTTTAGGCACATTATTACACAAGTACTTTCTAATAGGTCTCCTTCAATCTGTAGCCACAAATATGAGTACTTTCATTTACATTTTCCCCCAGCTATGTATGACTGAACAAAATTTGGTATTGGGGTAGGGGGAGAAAACAAATAATCATTTTAATCTAATCAACAATCCTAGACACAGGAGATAAAAATAATTTAAAATTCATGAAGACACCATCTTCCCATCTTTAAAAGGTTAAGTTCCCCTAAGCTATGAAAGAAAAACACCCTCTGAAGACCTGGGGAAGCAGTAAACACTGGTGGCAAGTGACAGGAATTGATCCTCCTTGGCTGTGCCTGTCATGTCTCTATATTTTATTTCCACCATCTCTACAATGCTATGAAAAGAGAGTGGGTGCCGGACTATGGCCCGAGGGCTTGGTACCTGGGTCTCTGACTTTTTCTCAATTAGGAAGCCTCCCTGCCTGACGGAGAGACGTGCGTCTGACTGGGGCATGGACAGTTGTGAGGTATTGATTAGCCATAATGTGAAGTCAAATCTGAATAAAAAAGAACTTCATTGGAGACAGCATGCCCTCTAAGTCATGTGTCCAGAGATTCTGATGAGCTCCGTTTCCTTTCTGGGAGACAGAGAGTTCCAGCTTCCTTATAAAGGCTCTCTTGATAAGATAGTCCAGTGGACCTTCTGTCAGAAAAGCTGAGGCTTCAGATTTGACAGGTGCTTGTTAGTTTTTCATCCCAGATCACTCAACATTCAGAGAAGAGAAGAAAAGAAGATTGCTAATATTGCCAGGCACCACAAAAGTTAGCCTTGCACTTGCAATAGGAAGCTACAGCTGCCTTTCTCTACATTAAAGAAAATGCAAACTCTACCTAGCATGGAAGGTGTCTTTTTCTACAATGCTGGCCTCACTGCAACACAGTACATAGGACATGCACTAATTAAAGTATTATTTAGATCATGAACAACCAACACATGGATTTGTGTTGAATTTTTAAAAATGATTTCTTTTTTGAGTGGTTCCTTTGCATTCTTTTTTGCAGATCCTCTATTTTGACCTTAAAATGTCTTGGTCCCTTTCATTTGAATGATGTTTTTAAGGCAGTTGTATGAATCATTTCCCTTGAGCCTTTAAAATAGTCCGTGAAGTAGAAAGTCCAAGTGTCATGGTTCCCATATGAAGAATGCAGAAACAAAGGTACACACAGAGGCTCTGAGATTGTTAAAGATTGTAAAAATAATTAATGTTAGAATCAGAATTAGAACTCAAGTACTCTATCTTTTAGTCTGATTTCCTTATCCCAGAACCAGAAATAAACCATTCTGACACCAAAACTATACATTTGCAGCATCATAACTGAATGCTGTTTTAGGTAACCTCATTCTAGAATTGCCATACTTCATGACTTATCTTAGCAATTACTGTTTCATCTTTAAAGTTAGCAAGGATAGAAACAGTGTTTGCTGCATCCTCTCTTTACTTAATATATTACTTTTAATGGGTGACTAACTAAACTCATATTCCTACTGAGAATACCCTCCATTTCTTGCACGAGTTCTTTAATATGCTTATATGCATTTATTTCATCACATATTGTTTTGGATTTTAATTTTCCTTTGTTCCAGAAATATGTTTCTCTTATTCACTCTCGTATGTGTGCCCTGGTCTAGCACCATCTCTGACCCGGAACAGATGTTCAATAAATACCAGTCACAGAAATAAACAGATGAGGGAATAGAAGCACTAGAAATCAAAAGGAGAACCATAGAAGACCAGATACTATTCTTAAAGCTCTCTATAAATTAACAGAAAACACTGTGACAACTACTGCCTTTGTCAAATTTTACAGAATTTGGGAACTCTCTTCAGAGCCTCACTTTCCTTATGACATAAATCATGCCTTGTTCACCTTTGTTGCTGTTTGTTTGTTTTTTGAGACAGGGTCTTGCTTTGTTGCCCAGGCTAGAGTGCAGTGGAGTGACTATTGCTCACTTCAGCCTCGACCTTCTGCACTCAAGTGATCCTACCATTTCCATCCCCCAAGCAGCTGGGACTACAGGTGTACATCACTACACTAAATATTTAAATTTAAAAAATTAAAGTTTAAATTTTTATAGAGACAGATCTCACTATGTTGCCCAGGCTGGTCTTGAACTCCTGGGCTTAAGTGATCTGTCCTCCTTGGCCTCCCAAAGTGCTGGGATTACAGGTGTGAGCCATTACACTCAGGCTTGTTCATCTTCCTATCACCAACTGCCTGGCCCAGAAGAGGCACTAAGTAAGTATTTGTTGAAATGACTTTTGAAGACAAATTCTTTCTTCTCTTTATTCCTTTCTGTTTCTCATGTACATGTAAATATTGAAAAGAAACATTTATTGAGTACTGAAACAGGCATGTTGCCATGCACTTAATGTGCATTATCACCTTTATTTCTCAAATAACTCCAGTAAGTAGATACAGTTATTATCTCCATTGTAGAGGTCAGGAAGCTGAAGCTCAGACAAATCATATGACTTGCCAAAAGCTGATAAGAGGTGGAGAACCTGATGTTCTGACTCAGATTAGATTCTTAACTATTCTGCTAGTCTGTCTCTCAGACACATTGCACTGTTTGATTTTTAATGAACAACAGTAGCAAATACTTACGTAACACTTACTATGTGCCAGCTATTGTTCTAAGCACATTGCATAGATCAATCAATTTAATCCTCTTATCTTCTCTTATCAACCTTCTAATGGAAATTCTAGTATTTTACTCATTATACTGATAAGACAATGGATGCCTAGAGAGTATAATAAGCAAGATGTGTCAAACCACACAGCCAGTAGGGGTGGAACTAGGGTAGAAACCCAGGCTCTCTGACTAAAGTCAATGCTTTCAACCACTTTGGAGTAATAATACTCTCTCTTGATAGAGTAGTCAAGTTTTTCTAGTAACATAATCCATAATATTTAGCCCGTAATACTTAGATTCCCTTAGCATACATAGTCTATATCTCTCATTTGGTACTTATCTGAAGGTGTATTTTTTTGTGTATGTAGTGTTCAATCTCTCTAACTAGATTTTAAGCTTTAGAAGAGAGATGGCTGCCAATTTTAAATCCAAGATCCTTAGCTTAGAATTGAAGCACTCGTCCAGAGATGTTATGTATACTCACAGTATAAACTAACATAAAAATGACTTGCATATGTTCATTTAAAGTGGATAAATATTTCTATTATAATGTCTAGAGTATAGAAGGTAAAATTAACATATTGTTAAGTATAGTTAAGAGTCTAAAATTATTTTAGACATATCAGGGCTGTTAATTCTTAGATATTTCTAATAAATAAAATTTTGGTATTCATCAACATGAAATTCTAGTGTTACAAATGAAATTGTTATTTTCTTCTGACATATGTCTTATTCTATTAATTAACCATTAGAAATCTGTGTCAAGCCCTTAAAAAAGATACAAAGGGAATGGTAGGAAGTAAAAAAAATAGTGTTTTAGTATTTATATTTGCACTTCTTGAAAAGTAGCAAATATATTGCCTGATGTTTAAAAGCATAGGAAATACTTCCCAAACACATGTTAAAGCATATTTTATATTAGGCTTTCCATTGTCAGACTGCAATGTCAGACTATTTATGGCTCATGGGAAATACTGACAAAGTCCTTGTGTTTTGCCTGAAACCCTCTATTTGTCTTTATTTATACAAAGCATCTTTTACCACAATGTTTTGCAAAACTTGTCTTACCAAACGTTAAGCCAATGATAATGCATGGAATGTCAGTACAAATGTCAATTTATGTTGGTTTCTATTTGAATTGATGCCAAGAAACCCCTTCAAAAAAAAATCCTTGAGTTTTTAAAGCTTCCTTGGATGGTGCTACTTTGACAACCAGCAAGGGTTGATCTATAGAGTCTGGTCAGCTTTGTCAGTTGCCTGATAAAAAGATTTTAGGAGTATCCAAATATAATAAATTGTATATTATGAGATCTATTACATTAACTTGGTGGTTCTGAATTAGGAGTGATTTTGTTGCCAAGGGGACATGTAGTAAAGTCTGGAGAGTTTTTTGGTTGTCAGGACTGGGGGTGCTATTGGCAGCTAATAGGTAAGAGGGTCAGGGAGGTTGCTAAACATCCTATAATGTACTGGACAGCCCCCATGACCAAGACTTACCTGGTTCAAAATGTGATAATGCCATGGCTGAGATATTCTGCTTAGTTTAAGGCCCCCCATCATTTTTCAAAAGAAGACATGCAAATGACCAACAGGTATATTAAACAGTGTCCGACATCACTAATCATCAGAGAAATACAAATCAAATCCACAGTGTGGTATCATCTTACCCTAGTTAGGATGGCTATTATTAAAAAGACAAGATGTAACATGTTCATGAGGATGTGGAACAAAGAAAATGCTTATACATTGTTGGTGGGAATGTAAATTAGTACAGCATCCATGAAGAACAGTAGGGAGATTTCTCAAAGACCTAAAAATAGAACCATTTGATTTAGTAGTCCCACTGCTGAGTATCTACTCAAAGGAAAAAAATCAATATATCCAAAGATATGTGCACTCATATATTTATCTCAGCACTATTCACAACAGCACAGGTATGGAATTAACCTAAATGTCCATCAATGGATTAGAAGAATATAGCATATATATATATATATATACACAATGAAATACTACTCAGTCATAAAAAAGAAAAAAATTATGTCTTTTGCAGCAACATAGATGGAACTTGAGGTCATTATCTTAAGTGAAACAAGTCAGGCACAGAAAGACAAGTATCACATGTTCTCACTCATAGTGGCTGCTAAAAAAATGTGTTTACATGGATATAAGAGTAGATTGATAGATAACGGAGATTTGGAAGGGTGAGGAAGTTGCAGGGTGGGCAGGGGCAGGCGGCGAGGATGATAGGAAGTTGGTTAATGGGCATTGTGGAAGACAGTGTGGCGAATCCTCAAGGATCTAGAACTGGAAACACCATTTGACCCAGCAATCCCATTACTGCGGATATATCCGAAGGATTATAAAACATTCAATTATAAAGACACATGCACATGTATGTTTATTTCAGCACAAGTAAAGACTTGGAACCAACCCAAATGTCCATCAATGATAGACTGGATAAGGAAAATGTGGCATATATACACCATGGAATACTATACAGTCATAAAGAAGCATGAGTTCACGTCCTTTGCAAAGACATGGATGAAGCTGGAAACCATCGTCAGCAAACTGACGCAAGAACAGAAAACCAAACACTGCATGTTCTCACTCATAAGTGGGTATTGAACAATGAGAACACATGGTTACAGGGAGGGGAACATCACACCTCAGAGCCTGTCAGGGGACAGGGGGGCTAGGGAGGGATAGCAGGGGGGTGGGGGCATTGGGGAGGGCTAACATTAGGAGAAATACCTAATGTAGATGATGAGGGGATGCATGCAGAAAACCACCATGGCATGTGTATGTAACAAATCAGTATGTTCTGCACATGTGTCCCAGAACTTAAAGAGCAATGAAAAAAAAGAAGTTGGTTACTGGGTACAATGTATGTTACTTTCATGGTGGATATGCATGTAACAAAATTGTACATGTACTCCATAAATTTGTAAAAATGAAACAGAAAAAAGCTTGGTACCCTTGAAACAGGGAATAGTAATGATTTGCATCATATCAGTCATTTACATTTTAGTGTGAATTTACCCTTACTTGTGGCCAGATAAGTTTTTGATGTGGTGGGGGTGGGGCTTCAAGGGAGGGAGGAGATTTCTGGAGACACTGCGTGGAGGAGTGGTGTCAGTGCAGGAAAACATGCAGAAATGAGAGGCCTTCAATGAGAGGCTGAAGGCTAAAGTGGGCCGTGCATTTTTTTTTCTTTAGATACAGCTTCGACTATAGTCTAGGAAATAAAGAATGAAACAAGTATGCATATGAGACCATTACACATATAGGCAATTGGATAACAGACCCTAGTAATCTGAAATCAGTATAAAAATGAGGCAATTGTTATAGCCCTTAGCAATCTAAAGTTTTCTCTTATTTCTCTCCTATGTGATTTCTACTTTACAAGCTGAAAACATGCTATGAACTTGGCTGCCTCCACTGTGGCTTACATTTCTTACTCCTGCTTGGAACGCATTTAACTTTCCTTTCTGTTTATTCATACCAGGGATGGCAAATAATTTTACCTTGAAAGTCAACTCTACCCAACTGGAGTGAGTTATTGCTACATTGAGAAGGATTCTGATGCTCCATCTGGGTTACATTGGAAAAACTCTGCCATGCTTACCTGTGTCTTGTATGGTCTGGGAAGGAGCTGTGGCTCAATTATGGCCAAGCATCTGCCATCCTAGACCTAATGTTTCCAGGCGCAGTTAGTACCTTTCCATGAAGTCTTCCCCAACAAAATTAGCTCTTCTCTGAATTTCCATAGCAAACATAATCTATATCTCTCATTTGGCACTTAATCCAAAGTGTGGTAATGCTTGTCTTGAAGGAATGTCCAATTTCTCTAACTAGATTTTAAGTTTTTGAAGGAATGATGGCTCCCAATTTAAAATCTCAAACACTTAGTTTAAGAATTGGTGCCTGTCATGAAAGGATAAATATAGTATACATTTATAATGGGTTACTATTCAGCCCTAAATAAGAAGGAAATTCATTTGTGACAACACGAATGAACCCAAAAGACACTGTATTAAGTGAAATAAGCTAGGCACAGAAAGATGAATACTACATGATCTCGCTTACATATGGAATCTAGAAAAGTGGAACTCAGAGAAGCAGAGAGTAAAATGGCATTTGCCAGGAGCTGAGGGTGCGGGATTGGGGAAATGTTGGTCAAAGGATAAAAAAATTCAGTTAGATAGGACAAATAAATTCAGGAGATCTATTGTGTAACACGGTGACTCTAATTTACAACAATGTAGTGTATACTTCAACATCACTGAGAGTAAATTTGATGTTTTCTCACCATAAAAATGATTAGTATGCGAGGTAACACATATGTTAATTAGTTTGAGCAATTTCACAATGTATACATAATTTCAAAACATCATGCTGTATGCCATAAATATATTCATTTTTGTCAGTTAAGAAAAAGAAGAGTTGACTCTTACCTCTCCAGATCACTAACTACGTCTAACACTGTCACCTCTATTTTTCTTTCCCATCCTCTGTCAATGACTGGCCTCAGATCACCCGTGGAACCTTTTCAAAAAATACAGCATTGGCTCTATCTAGTTCTACTGATCTAAAATATCTATATGTGGGCCAGGTACAGTGGCTCATGCCTATATTACCAGCAACTTGGGAGGGTGAGGAAGGCAGATCACTTGAGCCCAGGAGTTTGAGACAAGCCTGGGCAACATAATGAGACCCTGTCCCTATAAAAAATACAAAATAAATAAATTAGCTGGGTATGGTGACACACACCTGTACTCCTAGCTACTCAGGAGGCTGAGGAGGTTAAGGCTTCATTGAGCCAAGATATCACCACTGCCCTTCAGCCTGGGTAAGAGAGGGATGCCCCTGGTTTAGAACTATGGAAATGCTTGGTGACAATTTTTTTTTCAAGTTCCAATTTTCTTCTCCTATGCAATTACAAATGCTGTTTTATCCCCCTACTGAAATGCTTTCCATGTTTTGCTGTTATCTTTAAAACTCCTATTTTCCTTTTCAGGTCAAGCTCAGAGGCCATCTCTTTTGTGAGCCTTTCCTGGTCTGTTCAGATTGAAACACTTCTGGTTTATTTCTTGTGAGCTTTTCTCGCCTTTCAGTGATAATTATCATATGATCCCTGTGTGGTAGGAATTTATGTATACATCCCACACTTTGGGCCATAATGGCTTTGGATTCAGAAATCACATCTCATACAGAAAAAGTGATCAGTAAAATTCAGTTGAATGAATTTAATATTGTTGCAGCCCTTTTTGTTTCTTTTATTTTCTTTACTGTTGTGCCAAATAGAGAAGTTAGTATTATAAAGCTGGTCATTGATGAGATATGAAAGACAGTTGAAACCTTCACATTGCCTCATTTCTGATTCTGATGACCTTGTCAAATTATATCATTATATAATAATTTTCTTATTTTGTGTCTTCCATGATACTTTATGCTAGCTACTGTTCTAGGCACAGAAGATGGAAGCATGAAACAGGATTCTCTAAGGAGCACAGACTAACGGAGAAGACCAGTAGTGTGACCGAAGTGCGTTGTTGGCTTATGCATGAGGTAGAGTAGAGACAGGAGATGGAGAGGTCACAGGAAAGAGGTTTAACAAATCTTCATGGAAGATGTGACACCGTGTTTCAGTTCATTTCAATGTTATATATAGTCCTGCCTCTAGATTATTTATAGTACCTGATATAATGACACATATCACTCCATTCATATGGATTCAATGTAGTACTTCATGTATGGCAAGTTTTTTTTGGCTTATGAAACTTTGTAAAACTTTTTTTTTTTTTTTTTTTGAGATGGAATCTCATTCTGTCACCCAGGCTGGAGTGCAATGGCGTGATCTCGGCTCACAGCAACCTCCACCTGCCAGGTTCAAGTGATTCTCCTGACCCATGAGTAGCTGGGATTACAGGAGCATGCCATCATGCCCAGCTATTTTTTGTATTTTTAGTAGAGATAGATGGGATTTCTCCATGATGGCCAGGCTGATCTCGAACTCCTGACATCAGGTGATCCGCCTGCCTTGGCCTCCCAAATTGCTGAGATTACAGGCGTGGGCCACTGCACCTGGTGAAAACTTCTTTTTTTAATTTAAATTTTTATTTTATATGAAAGTGTTACATGTGCAGGTTTGTTACAACAATATATTATGTGATGCTGCCGTATGAATTTCTATTGATTCCATCGATAGAAGCTAGTGAACATGGTACCCCATAAGAAGTTTTTCAGCCTTCCCTCCCCGCAATCAGTAGTCCCTAGCAGGGGACTACTTCAGATGATCTGCCTGCCTCAGCTTCCCAAAGTGCTGGGATTACAGGTGTGAGCCACCATGCCCAGCCATCTTTCTTTATTTTTTCTTAAAAAAAATGAGATGCATGTGCAGAACGTGCAGGTTTGTTAGATAGGTATACGTGTGCCATGGTGGTTTGCTGCACCTAGTGACACTTCCTCTAAGTTCCTTCCTCTCATACCCCACCCCCAACAGGCCTGGGTGTGTGTTGTTCCCTTCTCTGTGTCCATGTGTTCTAATTATTCAGCTCCCACTTATGAATGAGAACAGGTGGTGTTTTGCTTTCTCTTCCTGTGTTAGTTTGCTTCGAATGATGACTTCATGCTTCATCCATGCCGTGCAAAGGACATAATCTCATTCCTTTTTATGGCTGTATAGTATTCAATGGTGTATATGTGCCACATAGTCTTTATCCAGTCTATCACTGATGGGCATTTGGATTGGTTCCATATCTTTGCTATTGTAAATAATGCTGCAGTAAGCATACATGTGCATGTGTCTTTATAGCAGAATGATTTATATTCCTTTTGGTATATAACTGTAATGGGATTGCTGGGTCAAATGGTATTTCTGGTTCTAGATCCTTGAAGAATTGCCATACTGTTTTCCAGAGTGGTTGAATTAATTTACATTCCCATGAAAAATGTAAAAGCGTTTTTATTTCTCCACAGCCTCGCCAGTATCTGTTGTTTCCTGACTTTTAAATAATCACCATTCTGACTAGCATGAGATGGTATCTCATTGAGGTTTTGATTTGCTTTTCTCTGGTGATCAGTGATGTTGAACTTTTTTTCAAATGTTTGTTGGCACATAAATGGCTTCTTTTGAGAAGTGTTTGTTCATATTCTTAGCCCACTTTTTGATGAAATTTTTTTTCTTATAAATTTGTGTAAGTTCCTTGTAAATTCTGGATATGAGACTTTTATCAGATGGGTAGATTGCAAAAATTCTCTCCCATTCTGTACGTTTCCTGTTCATTCTGACAATAGTTTCTTTTGTTATGCAGAAGCTTTTTAGTTTAATTAGATCGCATTTGTCAATTTTGGCTTTTGTTTCAAGTGCTTTTGGTGTTTTTAATCATGAAGTCTGGCTCACTGTATGCAGAAAACTGAAATTGGACCCCTTCCTTACACCTCATACAAAAATTAACTCAAAATGGACTAAAGACTTAAATGTAAAACCCAAAACCTTAAAAACTCTAGAAGAAAACCTAGGCAATACCATTCAGGACATTGGCATGGGCAGAAAATATTGTTTATACAAACTCTAATAATTATGCATAAAGAACATAAACAAGAATTGCATAGAATCATAGAAAAGGCTACAAAAGTGTGTAAGTACAATGTTTTTTGTCCAATAGTAAAGTGTATAAATGTATTTTAATAAAAAATACTTCATGCATATGGACATGTAAGCATACATAATACATAATATATGTATATACATACAAACGTGTATTTTTATACATACGCAGGTTTGTGTGTGTATAATTTAGTCAGGCAATCTCATATTAAGGAGAAATGATTAGAAAGCATATATCTAGTGTTATACTACAGGCATTGAATGCAATTTATTGGAAAATTCTCTTTGAATAACTTCTCATTCTCATGGATATATTAACTGCCACAATATACAATTGTATGTGTACGTGTGTGTGTGTGTGTATATATATATACATATATATATATATATATATATACATATATGGATTAATAAACCGTCAACACCAACATAATCATTAAATTTGTTAAGTGCATTTAAAAGAAAAGAGGTGCCTTGAAATCTTGGGCTCTGTAAAAGTGCAGTCCTATATCTGTCTCTCAAATATATATGCACACAGGTATATACCATATTGTATATGACATAAATAACATAATAGTATGTGTGGGTGTCCACACATGTGCACATGTGACTAGGTGGCTGTTGGTGTGTTTCCACATTAAGTGGAATATGTAAGCACAGAATTCACACCTCCATGCTACTCTTCCCCTCATCTCAATAAACTATTTACCAAGTTGTTAATGACCAATTATAATTGATTTCTTGTTTCTTTTGTCATATTCACTACTAAAACTCTAGCAAATCTTTCAGCTTTGTAGCTAGAGTATATCCTGAACCCCTATCTTTCTTTTCATCATCATCACTTCTACTCCAGTGTAAGCCAGGATGAGTTTAGTATTTCCTGGATTATTACAGTGGTCTCCTATTTGACCCTTCTTACCCATTCTTAACCATACCCCCTTTCAGAAAACTAACCCTCTGCAAGGTAAAAGGAATACCCTTTTTAGAAAATAAATAAATCATACAAAACCACAACCCTGCTTGAAAACTTCTAAGACTTTCAGCTACACTTAGTTGCAATAAAATCCAAACCGCTTTTGGCTCCTGCCCTCCTGGCTAACCTTGTCTGGCACCATCCCACCTAGCTTTCTTCCCACTTTACGATTGCTCCTGCTCAGTCTTCATGTCTGGTATCTCTGCTCCTGCCTCACTATCTATTCCCAGAGGATATTAAACTCATGAAGTCCTGGAGCCTTTGTCCCAATGACCTTCTGCATGAAATGTTTGTTTTCAGATCTTTTATGGCAGCTTGCTTCTTATAATAACTGTCACCATCTCACACAGAGGTCTTTCCTATCTACCTAATATGAAATGGACATCCCTCAATAAAATATTTCCATCCTCCTCATGGCAATTGTTTGATATTTCTTGTTTAATTATTTCTACTTTTTTCTGCTTTTCTTCACTGGAAGAAAAGACTAGGAGAGTAAGAATTTTTATCTGTCTTGTTTAACACCATAGCCTGACATCCAAAACAGGGTCTGGCACACAGTAGTTGCTTACTAAATGCAGTTGATTACATATTGTTGAATGGCCATTGGCATATAGATGGTATTTCACAGTAAAGACGCAAATTACCCTCTTTGGGGAATATCCATGAAGTGATCTTTTGGTCCTTTCCTAATTAAGATTCCAGACTTTTAGCCTCACAGAAAATAGGAGAAAACCATTAGAGCAGTCTCAGTAATGGTCTCTTTGCCCTTGGGTCAGGATGTTACAGAGAATGGGCTTAATCTAAAGATTTCCCAACTACGCTCCTGCTAATGGAAGACGTAATGTTTGATGCAAAAATTAAGCTGGGGATAATCACCAATTTTTGCCAACCATAAGGCTTTTCACAATTATTGGAGAATTGGGAGATGAAGGACAAGAGAAGTGAGAAGCATTTATTTTATAACTCAGAAAGCACTTGAGCTATTCTGAGTTCCATATACTCTATATTATGCTTAAAAAAAATACAGCAATCTGCTCCTCACCCTCTAGATGAAAGATGGGCCAAAACTGGCATCAAAAGCATGCAGCATCTTGAACTATGCTTCTTTTTAAGTTAATCAAAGTGTGTGGAAATGATCAAAGGGATAATACAAATAGAAAGTAATCATGACGTCAGTGACTGGCAGGCGTAACAAGAGCTTGCCAATAGCTAACAAAGGAAACAGTAGCTAAAACGGTGTGCTTGTTTTCTTGAACAAGGAAACACACAGAGACAAGAGGCTTTAGTTAATGTTATTTGAGTTTCTCCTATTTTTGCAGCAGTCATAAAATCTTAGGGCAGGCCATGTGTATTTAGCGCTGGTCTTGAGAACTGCAAGTCATCTTCATTCTAACTGTTTCACTCATAGTTAGGTCAGTGGAGCAAATCGACTGACCCCACTGATTCCAGTTCTCAGTGCAGTCAATCCAGTGACTTAACTATGATCTTTTCTAGGATCAGAACATGTTGTCTATTCAGGCATTTCTCCAAAGAAGATAAACAAATGGCCAACAGGTATATGAAAAGGTGTTCAACATTACTAATCTTCAAAGATTAAAACTTGCAAGTTAAAACTACGTCGGTTAGGATGGCTTTATCAAAAACAAACTAGCAAACAAACAAATCAAACCAAAGATAAATGTCAGTAAGACATGTGGAGAAATTGGCACCCTTAAACACCATTGGTGGGAATGTAGAATGGTGCAGCCTCTACAGAAAAGTTTGATGTTTCCCTCCAAATTAAAAATACCATATGATCCAGCAATCCCACTTCTGGATATACACAGAATAATTGAAATCAGGATCACAAAAAGATATTTCTAACCCTTGTTCATTGCATCATTGTTCACAGTAGCCAAGATATGGGAACAAAACAACTGTCATTCAACAGATGAATCAAAATGTATTATATACGTACAATGGAATATTATTTAGTCTTTAAAAAGAAAACAGTCTTGCTATTTGCAATAATATGGTTATGCCTAGAGGACATTAATGTTAAGTGAAAAAAAGTCACAGAAGACAAATACAGAAGGATTCTGCTTATATGGGGTACCTAAAATAGTCAAATTTATGAATACAAAGAAAAGAACAATAGACACCAGGAGATGAGGGCAAGGGAAATGGATAATTGTTCCTCAATGATAATAAATTTTCTGTTTTCTAATAAGTCTTAGAGATCTACCATACATTGTAATACCTACAGTTAACAATATGCATTGTGCACGTTAAAATATTCTAAGAGGATAGATGTCATGTGAAGTTATTTGGCAAAACAAACAAAAACCAAACAAACCCACAAAAGAACACAAGAAAATTTCTGGAGGTGACAGATATGCTTTGTACCATCTTTGTAGTGATGATACCATGGGTATATGCATACATCCCAACTCATCAAGATGAATATATTGTGTGCAATTTTTTTTTGTATATTAGTTGCACCTCAATAAAGCTTAAAAAACAGGAAACAAACAAGGCCAGCCATGGTGGCTCACACCTATAATCCCAGCACTTTGGGAAGCTGAGGTGGGCGGATCACTCTGAGGTCAGGAGTACAGGACCAGCCTGGCTAACATGGTGAAAACCCATCTCTACCAAAAAATAAAAAAAAAAATTCAGCTAGGCGTGGTGGCACAGGCCTGTTGTCCCAGCTACTCAGGAGGCTGAGATGGGAGACTCACTTGAACTCAGGAGGCAGAGGTTACAGTGAGCCAAGATCATGCCACTGCACTCCAGCCTGGGTGACAGAGTGAAACCCTGTGCCAAGCAACAACGACAAAAACAGGACACAAACAAAACAAAAGAATATTGTTTCTAAGGTAGCCAGAGCTTAAAAGCTAAATATATATAACAAATCCACTTAGCATCAGAATTGCTCCAACAAAGGAAAAGGGGAATGGTTTCATGCCAGTTCGGAGTTGAATATTTGGTTTCCCGATGAGGCTGGCTAAGCAAACTTTATTTAAGAGGCATACACTGTAAAAATTTCAGCATAAGGAAAATGAATGGTCTCAATATAGGTTTTGGAGTTTCCATGGGTTTAGATGCTAGAAAACCTGCTGCCTCCACAGTTTCCACACCTCTTCCTCAGCAAAATGTTACACAATTGTGTTGAAGACACTTGTGGCCTCTAATGGCCAGATAATGGACCACAATAAAAGTTATGGGTCCCCAGCTGGGGTGAAGTTCATAATGGTTGGCGAGCTCCATTATTTGACCATTAGGATCTACAGAAAGGGGAGACGATTGTCAACCAAAAAGAAAAAAATATGTCATTACATGTATTCCTTTTATTTGAGAAAAATTCCAATTCCCCATAGAGTGTGAGGCCATTTTCCTACGTATACAAGTTTCTTTATACCCATCCTGCCTGTAGTTTTACAAAGCTTTCAATGCATAAATGCATTATGTCAACCTAAGTTGATGGATTGTGATTGTGGCTTCACACTGGATTTCCAAGTAATTAATTACAATTTTTGATGTTTTAAAAGAAACAAGAGAATAACAATAAGAGAAAATAAAAAGAATAGGTTGACTTCAGGTTAAATCTCTCTGTCCTCAATTTAAGTATGTTCCACAATACAACATTTGAACAACATCATATATTCTGGATATCTGTCCCCTGATTTAGAAAGAGCCAAGACCCTTTCAGTGACAATGGTGGTGAGTTATTATTCCAGTGTCTTAGTAGTATTTCTTTAGAAATCAATAAATACATCTTTGGCCATTTCATTTTGCCTTCTGGGACTGTTGATATTTTAGTTGTTGTCTTCTAGTGAACATAATGGTAGCATGATATCAATATCCATTAAAAAAAAAAACAATATAATGCCTGTAATTCTTTTCTTTGTCCCTCTCACCTTTGGCGGAAACTAAAGTCAGGGTAGAGTAATTCATGATCTATGGTGTGTGCTTGGGATGGGGGAAGGATGACCATACTTTGTGAGCCTTAGAATCTATTAAAATCCTAAAATTGTCCCTCTTGAGTGATTGATATTATCTGTCTGAGACCTTTTCTTATTAAAGGAGAGTCTAGTCCTGATCCTAATTCTTCATTTTGAGGAGTTGCATATTCAGCCTTGGTTCAGTGATTAGAGAAGTACATGTTAATGTAGTTTGCTTGGAAATGTAAATATTCTATTTAAAAATGATATTACGTAGCATAAGTAAATATTTCTAGTGCTTTTTATAGTTAAATTTATATGAATCTTCCCCTTTATGCCACAGAAGAGAAAGTTTCATTTTTTTTTTTTTTTAAAGAGATAGGGTCTTGCTCTGTCACCCAGGCTGGAGTACAGTGGCATGATCATAGCTCACTGTAGCCTGGAACTCCTGGGCTCAAAGCTCCTCCTGCCTTAGCCGCTGGCATATCTGTGACCACAGGCATGTGCCACCACTAACTGCTAACTATAAAAAAAAATTGTAGAGATATTTCCACATTGCCCATGCTTGTCTTGAACTCCTGGTCTTAGGCAAACTTTCCACCTCAGCCTCCCACAGTGCTAGAATTACAATTGTGAACAACTACACCCAGCCAAGCTTCAGTTTTTAAAGAACCCGCATATTGATTTGAAGACATCCAAGGCACTTAAAATTACTATATTATTTTTGAAACTCTTGATAATGTTCTGTTTTAAATTGTTTTTATTTTTTATGAATACATAAGAGATGCATACATTTATGAGATATATAAGATATTTTGACACAGGTATACAATATGTAATAATCACTTAAGGGTAAATGGGTAATTTATTAAAAATAAATTCACCCCACGAATTTATTATGTCTTATTTGATTGTTGATTTCTTCATATTTTGTGTGGTAAATACAATTTGCTCTATTTATTTATTAATTATTAAAATATAGTGGATTTCTCTTTTCAATGGGGAGTTATAATTTTTATTTTATAATTTATTTTTTGCATTAAAGTTTTTATATATATATATATATATATATATACTTTTTATTGCATTTTAGGTTTGGGGGTACATGTGAAGAACATGCAAGATTGTTACATAGGTACACACATGGCAGTGTGATTTGCTACCTTCCTCCCCATCACCTATATCTGGTGTTTTTCCCCATGCTATCCCTCCCCAACTCCCCACCCCCTGCTGTCCCTCCCCTTTTTCCCCCCAACAGACCCCAGTGTGAGATGCTCCCCTCCCTGTGTCCATGTGTTCTCATTGTTCAACACCCGTCTATGAGTGAGAATATGCGGTGTTTGGTTTTCTGTTCCTGTGTC
>PVKV010013069.1:0-62906 GCA_004027835.1 Alouatta palliata | reverse complement strand
AGGCCCTCTGCCCCCTGCATCCCCTCCGAGACTCCCTGCAGGCCCTCTGCCCCCTGCATCCCCTCCGAGACTCCCTGCAGGCCCTCTGCCCCTGCCTCCCCTCCGAAGCTCCCTGGTCCTGAACCTCGGAAGCACAGAAGGCAAATTGTTCCTCAACTGCTTTGACAGGAGCCAGAACCATGCACAGGCAGCTGGAACCTGTGTGAGGGGCTCTTGGCCTGACAGGAGGGGACTGAGGCCTGGGAAACTGGCCAGCGCTGGAACAGCGACAGACACAGACCTGGCTGTGCCACTCCCGTGGGGCAGCCGGAGAGCCAGCTTCTGAGTCTCAGCTCGCCTGCTGTAGAATGCGGGGAGAACAGCTACCTGCCCGAGAGGTGTGGGCTGGACGATAAGAATAGGTGGCCGGCTTCGAGGTGCTCGGGGGGTAGAGCTTTGCACAGGGGAGGGCCTGGAGGGGCACGCAGGCTGCTCTTAAGGTAACCCAAGCGTGGGGTAGACAAACCCCTCTGGGCCTGGGCAAAATCCCCCCAGCTACTCTCTGTCCACAAGAAGTAAGCCATCCCAAAGTCCATTCAGTGGGGCTTTGCAGAGAGGTCCAGTTCGGGGGTCAGCTTTGCTGGGTAGGCTGGGGTCAGGGTGGGCTGGTCCACCCTTCTCAGAGCAGCTGAGTCCACTGTGGTTTTCCAGCCCATAGGGCCCTGGGGGATCCCTTAGTAACCAGGTATCCCCAGCTCAGCAGAACCAAAGGTGGCCTCTCGTATCAGATCAATCGCAGAGAACCACGCAGCTCTCCAGGTACTCTCCCACTTCTGTTTCTGGACCCATGCACTACAGAGAAGGTCTCAGGATGCCTCTGGGACCCAGGGTCCCTCTCTGAGGCCCTTCTGGGCCGTAGGGGAAGCTCCCTCGGCTTGACTGGGTCAGGTGAGGCAGCTGAGGAAAGGAGAGGGCCCGTGGCGCCAGGGACACACTGCCCACTGCTGGAAGTCTCATTCCCGCCCCACCCGCCACCCTGCACGGCGCTGAAGGGCCCGGCCAGGCCTCGGGGCGTGGCCACGTGGCCTGTACTCACAAACCATCCCGGTACACCTTGATAGCATTGACGCAGTTCTTGGCCCAGTCCCCCTCTGCAGGAAGGGGCAGTCCTCCAGGAACTTCAGGCACTGGCCCGTGAAATTGCAGCCCTCAAATATTTCTAGGCGGAAGTGTTCCCCGTGCTCCAAGACCAAGCAGAAAAGAAAGAAAGAAGGAGGATGCTGCGAATTCCCCTCGCCCAGACATGGAGCCCCGTGCAGGAAGGAATTAGGAGGTACCCAGGGCGCTGGGCACCCCCACCCCACACTTCAACCCCACACTCTGTTTCTTCTTCCACTTGAGATGTGGTTGGAATAAAGGGTTCTATTACTCTCAAAATGTTTCAAGCCACTGAACTGGTCCAAGTTCCTCTTACAACTGGAGAATCTGAGGTCCAAACAGAGCCAAACATGACCAGAGGCCAGAGGTCACACTCAGACCAGGGCTGGGGTCCGGGGGCTCCCTCTGGGTGCTCAGCCTGTGGGGCTCCTGCCAGGCCACACCGACATACTCTGGGTTCTGACTTCTTCACCCTGGCTGCAGGCCACAGGCAAGCCTTCAAATGATAACAGTTTTAAACTGTAATAGAACCTTTTAGTGAAACAAAAAGCCAAAAATTTAAAACAAATTCCAGCTCTCACGTGCTGAAACCACTGCTGGCCTTGACATCATTGTCCTCTAGGGTCAGCACGCCTCCCTATACGATTCCCACGTTTCCAAAAGACAGGAGGCCCAGCCCCTGCCTGGCTCGGAAGCCTGGCCTGCATCACAGCTGGCCCCAGGAGAGCTCTTAGGAGAACAGCAGTTCGCAAGATACCGCGTATATTTTTCATATAAATAGCATGACGCAGGGGCCAGGGACAACCATTTAAATGTTTTTCTTTCCAAATGTACCACAGCCTGGAAGAAATACTAAGAAAGCATTCTTAGAATTTCAGATGCCAAAGCCCAGCTGGTTTTGGAACTGATATGGAAAAGAGAGGGGGCCCCACACAGAGGCGCCTTCCCTGGGTCCCTCAGATGTTCACCAGAGCCGCCTGGCCCAGGCGTCAGGGGAGGGTCCTCGGCAGACACGGACCGAGATGCTCTGTGATGATAGCTGTGCACCCCAGGCTCAGGAGTCCGCCACTTCCCACCTGAAGCCCCAGAACTCACAGCGGGGCAGTGAGTACTCATGACCTGGGGAACCGCCTTGGTTAAATTCCACCCTGGGGGCAGCTAGACACGGAAACTGTCCTGCCATGGGGAAGCCATGCCCCTTATCTGCCCTCCCTACACACACTGGGCCACAACTGTTGGGCAGCAGCTACCTGTGTCACTCCAAGGAACCTGCCCCTCAACGTTCCCCTGACCGGCGGGTGATTCTCCAGCTTCCTCCATCAGCCATTCCAAGACCCGAGCATGGAAGTCTCCAGAACGTGCTACAAGGCCACCTGTACCAGTGTCTATACCAGGCCCAAATAAATCAGCCTCCCATTGGCTGAGTGTCCCCTATCTGGCTGGAAATCTAAATTTGGATGATTTCAACAGCATTTTCTTTTCTTTTCTTTTCTTTTCTTTTCTTTTCTCAGTCTCGTTCTTGTCCACCAGGCTGGAGTGCAGTGGTCCGATCTTGGCTCACTGCACTCTCTGCCTCCTGGGTTCAAACGATTCTCCTGCCTCAGCCTCCTGAGTAGCTGGGATGACAGGCACCTGCCACCACGCCCAAGTAATTTTTGTATTTTTAGTAGAGATGGGGTTTTACCATGTTGGCCCGGATGGTCTTGAACTCCTAACCTCAGGTGATCTGCCTGCCTCAGTCTCCCAAAGCCTTCAACAGCATTTTAAATGGAAAATGCAGCTACATTTTTGGATCCAAAAGTTAAAGTGGTTTCCTGATACCCGTATGAAAACTCCCAAGGCCACTCTCACTTGGTCCCCAGCAACTTGCCCCCCCACCCCACCTACTCACCTCATGCTAGAGGGTGGCTCTGGGTATAGTTCCCTTAGTCTTACAGACCTTAAAGCTGGGAGGTTCACGCATAAAGCTGGGAGGTTCCCTGCCACTGTCTGCCCAGGGGTGACCCTCGGTCCCTCCGGCAGGAGGACTCACCATTACTACAGGAGCCCCTGTGGTCACTGTGGCTATTCCAGCAGAAGAAATCGGGGTAGTCACCGTGCTCCAAGATAAACTGCTGGTCCCGGAATTCGGGGTGATCAAAGCAGACCCAGGCTCTACTCTCCAAGCGAATGGAGTTCACTCAGTTCATAAAGCCCCAGTCCTGGAAGTTGTCACAGTCCCCGAAGACTTCCAGCTTCCGCCCGTGAAGTGCTTGCCCTCATAGAGAGTGATCTGGAAAGGGCAGGTGACAGAGCTCAGGGCCAGGGGCTTCTCTCCTTCAGTGTTGGATGGAGGCTGGCGCTGGGGTCCCAACACCCTCAACGGAACCCCTACTCCCAGGCCCCCAAAAGCCCAGGTCTGCTGCACACAGTAGGTGCCCAACATGATTTGCCAACTGGGCAAAAGAATGTACAGCTGGTGGGCTGGTGCCATACACAGCTCCTGTTCCTCCCCACCCCAGGAGCTCGCAGTGGGGCAGACGAATTTCAGTAGCTGTTTGGGGACAGGGATTTCCCCTTTGTCTAGGTGCCCATTTGAAAATGGGCTCTTTTCAACTTCCACTGCATTTTCTAATTCATTTTTAAATTATTAAAACATAAAGCTGATGATAACATTAAAGGAGATGTTTTCAAAAGAAGAAACTTCACCCACAACGTCCCCGGTTAGTTCAAAGGAGTGTGAGAATGGCCCTTCCAGGCCCCTTGGAGTCAGGCGTGGCCACATGCCTTCACCAGGAAGCAGGCAGACACCTTGGTGTTCTGCACCCAGAGTTACTGGGGCTCTTTGTTACAGAAGCATCGCTTGGCCCATGCAGACTAATACAGCAACACGGTCACCCCAGACACTCTGAAATGTGGCCTTGGAGACTGAAGGCTTCATGGGAGTGGCCAGGTTAGGGGCACTGGGGAGGGGGAGGGAGAGCCTTGTTTCCCATCCTTCCCACACCACACAGGGCTGGAAGAGGGCCCCTGAGACCTTCAGGGGGGGCCTGGGCACCAAAGGGATTCGGGGGTCCCTCAAATCTCCACATTTTTCAGAGAACCAGCCCTAAGCGTGTCTGAAGAAGCAGCGCCACAGAGAGGCCAGCCTTGGGCAAAGACACCACGCAGCGGGGCTGAGGGCAGAGCGACAAGCCAAGCCTCCCCACCCGGAGGAGCCCCAGGGAGTCTGACCACCCTCCCTGCTCCTGACTGGGGGGCGAGGGGTTGGGACCCCAGAAGGAGGGGGTGGAGATGGAGACCTTTCTATCCACCCATACCAGAGAGGCCCCAGGCCAACAATGAGGCCGCCCCGTTTATGAGAAATGAAACCAGCTTCCCTTGGGCTTGTCAGCCAGCAACAGCGTGCACCCTCCCGCAAGTTTCCTGGGGGCTGAGGGACGCACTCACATTCCCCAAGTGCTGTGCCATGGTGCGCCCCGCCCCACCCTCGGTCCCCGTTTATACCGGGCAGCGCTCTGCTGGCTCAAATGCCCCTGGGCATTAGCACTGTTGGGCGTGCTAAGCCCGAGGGGCCACCTGGCTGCTGGGACCCTCCGCGGCCACCCTGTGCCACCACGCTGCAGCCCACCCTGCCCGGGGTCTCCGGGGGCTCTGTGCGTTTAGCTCCCAGGCCTCCTTCCTCCCTGAGCCCTCCCGACCAGCCCGCGGTGCCCCTGCACTGCCCTGGAGTGGTGGGGGAGAAGGAGGTGTCTCTCTAGACCTCTGGCCTTTCTTCCCCTGTGCTGCCCCTCACCCCTCAGGCCCGTCTCCCTCCTTCCTCCCAAGGCCTGCTCTGAGCTCCCCAGCCCACACCCCTTTCTCACCTGGCTACTCTCGCCTTGGTGCCAACTTGTCTCCATGAGGTTGCAGCCCAAGCTTCCCCGGACAGACATACAGATAGACAGCCCTTGACCGCCCCTCTCCCAGCCACTCTGAGCTCCCGGGTCCCCACTATAGACCTCCTGCTCCAGCTCACCCAGCCCAGCTGCGAACCACCCGCCGGGACACCAGGCCAGGCCTCCCTCTCCTCCAGCTCTCTCCCTGCCTGCCTCACTCCCTGGCACTCTCTTTCCCTGAGTCCCTCTCTCCCTGAAGATCCTGCCTAGGTGCCCAGGCGATCCACGCTGCCCTGAGCTGGAGGCCAGTGCTCTGCCCCCTGCCTCTCCGCTACACCAACCAGACGACCCTGGATGCCCAGGATCGGTTTACAGCACAAAGCAGCCCCGCCGCGGAGGGAGCTCCCAGGGCCTGGAACGAAGCACCTGGCAGACAGCAGAGGCTCAGAGGTTGTGGAGTGAGCAGAGCAAACGTGGGGCCACAGGATGTGCAGCCCCCAGACGGCTGCGGACGTGAGCTGTGAACACAGGCCCCTGGCTCAGAGAGCTGGGGTGTTGGGGGACAGGCCCGGGATCAAAGGAGAGAGAGGCAGGGGCTCCGCAGGGGGTTCGGCAGGAGGGGAGGGAGGAGCTTCGGGGAGCAGTTTGCTGCTCTTCCTTCAAACAGTAGAGCATATTTTTATGAGTATTTCACAGATGAGATGCTGAGGCCCAGGAAGAGGAGGTTATGTGATCCTGGGGTAGAGGGGTGACCTTGCCTCTGCTTTGGGAGGTTTTCAAAAGTAGGGCACGAACCAGGACCTGCATGCCCCCCTTGAACCCGAGGACAGTCTTCCCCAGGGGCGCCCCCCCAGCAGGCTGCCTCCACTGGCGCCCCCACTCGCCAAGCCACACATTCCAGTGTTTGTCTCTGGATGTGGGCCCTGGTGGGGACACAAAATCAAAAACAAAATCTCGTGCCAACCCAGAAAGCTTCTCCACGAAGGTAGAAGAAAAAGAAAACAGTTTTACTATTGAATAAACTTTAAACTGGAATGTGATCCGTATCACGCTCTCTCCCCTAAGAGATCGCAAGGATGGATAGAGAGCTCACTCTTACGTGGCCAAGCAGACACAACCCACTGCCTTCGTGTTTTCGGGATAAAATTGCTGATCTTCTCGTATCTTTATGGCTGGAGGTGGGTTTTGCGATTTGGAGTCAAGTGACCGCTGAAGTCAGGCTTCTCAGGAAACGGGGAGGGGGTACACTTACTTCTTGATGTCAAGTCTCCAAGAGATGGCCGTGCCTCCCAGAGGAAACATTCCTGAGTGGTTAGACTGGCAAGAGGCTTGTTTCACCATTAAAAAGATTTACAAACATTTGAAAAGGACAGAGAAGGAAATTCTGCAAGAAAAGGGGGAAAGGGACACCTCTTCCCTTATTTTCAACAGGGAAAAGTAAGCCTTAAAAAAAGGTTTTATTTTTTAGAGCAACATTAGGTTCAAAATGAACTCAGAAAAAGTACAGTGAGTTCCTGTATGCCCCCTGCCCCTGCAGACACACACACACACGCACACACACACACACACACACACACTCACACACTCTCTCACCACACACGGCCTCTTCCACTATCAACCTCCCCGTTACAGCGGTACATTTGTCACAACCCATGAAACTATGTTACACATCGGGACACAGGATGAGAGAATGTCGCATAGACTTTGTTAAAATAACACATTTTTAAAGCCTCCCCACATAAGGTAGTTGATTTTTCACAATTTATTGCTCTTTGTCCAATTCAGTAAATAAGTGTTTGACTCTAACTTTTTCTTTGGGTCTTCATCTCCTTATAAGGGCTCCCCGCCACATAAAACTTGTATTAAATAAATTTGTAGGGCAGGTGTGGTGGCTCACGCCTGTAATCCCAGCACTTTGAGAGGCTGAGGCGGGTGGATCACCTGAGGTCGGGTGTTTGAGACCAGCGTGACCAACACGGAGAAACCCCGTCTCTACAAAAAATACAAAATAATTAGCTGGGCATGGAGGCACATCCTTGTAATCCTAGCTACTCAGGAGGCTGAGGTAGGAGAATCACTTGAATCAGCGAGCCAAGATCGCACCATTGCACTCCAGCCTGGGCAATAAGAGCGAAACTGTCTAAAAGAAAAGAAAGAAAGAAAAAAAAATATATATATATATACATACTTTTCTCCTGTTAATCAGTCTTATGTCAATTTATTTCTCAGGCCCAGCCAGGACCCTAAGAGGATGGGGGTAGAGCTTTGCTGTCCCTACAGTATAATGTCATCGATCCACCACATAGAGTATTCTTATTGCCCTAAAAGTTCCCTGTGCGGGCCAGGCACGGTGGCTCACACCTGTAATCCCAGCACTTTGGGAGGCCAAGGCAGATGGCTCACCTAGGGTCAAGAGTTCAAACCAGCCTGGCCAACATGGCAAAACTCTGTCTCTACTAAAAATACAAAAATTAGCAGGGCGTGGTGGCGGGCCCCTGTAATCCCAGCTACTCAGGAGGCCGAGGCAGGAGAATTGCTTGAACCCAGAAGGTGGAGGTTATAGTGAGCTGAGATCATGCCACTGCACTCCAGCCTTGACAAACAGAGCAAGACTACGTCTCAAAAAAAAAAACAAAAAGTCCCCTGTGCTCCATCTGTTTATCCCTCTCTCCCCCTTAACTCCTGGCAACTGATCTTTGTACTATCTTCACAGTTTTTTCCAGGGTGTCACGTTGTTGGAATCTTACAGTATGGAGCCACTATGGTTTGAATGTGTCCCCCAAAACACAGGTGCTGGAAACCTAATCCCCAATGCAACAATGTTGAGAGATGGGGTCTAATGGGAAGTGTTTAGGTCATGAGGGCTTCACCCTCATTAATGAATTAATGCTGACTATAAAAGGGCTGCAAGGTCAATCTCTTGCTTTCTCTCACCCTCTCTTCTTCCTCTCCCATCGGGTGATGCAGCAAGAAGGCCCTTGAAAGACGCCAGCACCTTGATGTGAGACTTCTCAGCCTCTGGAACTGTGAGCCAATACATGTGTGTTCCTTGTAAATTACCCCATCTGTGGCATTCTGCTACAGAGCACAAAACGGGCTAAGACAGTAAGGAGCTTTTTCAGATTGGTTTCTTTCACTTAATAATATGCATTTAAGATTCTGTCAAATCTTTTCCTGGCCTAGTCCCTCATTTCTTTTTACTGCTGAATTATGTTCCATCGGCTGGAAGTCCTACAGTTTAGTCACCCATTCATCTATGGAAAGACATTTTGGTTGCTTCCAAGTTTTGGCAATTACGAGGAAAGCTTCTATAAACATCCATGGGTAGGTATTTTTGTGTGCTCCTTTCACTATACACTAAGAAGTGTGATTGCTGGGTCATATGTTAAAGGTATGTTTAGTTTTGTAACAAACTGAAAAAAAATAAAAGCCAGGTGCAGAGGCTTGTACCTGTAATCCCAGCTACTTAGGAGGCTAAGGCAGGAGGATCACTTGAGGCCAGGAGTTCAAGACAAGCTTGGGCAACATAGCAAGGCCCTGTCTCTAAAAAAATCAAAATCAAAATCAAATCAAATCAAAGAAACCATTGAACAGTCTTTCAAAGCAGCTGTATCATTTTCATTCCCACCAGCAATGAATGTGAGTTCCTGCTGCTCCATTCTCACATTTGGTGCTACCATGCTTTGGATTTTAGCCATTCAAATAGGTGTGTAGTGGTCTTTCACTGTTGTTTTAAGAGCTTTTTTTTTCTGAGACGAGTCTTGCTCTGTCCCCCAGGCAGAGCAAGTGGTGAGATCTTGGCTCCCTGAAACCTCTGCCTCCCAGGTGCATGCAATTCTCCGCCTCAGCCTCCCCAGTAGCTGGGACTACAGGTGTATGCCACCATGCCCAGCTATTTTTTTTTTTTTGGAGACGGAATCTCACTGTTGCCCAGGCTGAAGTGCAGTGGCACAATCTCGGCTCACCGCAACCTCCACCACCTGGTTTCTAGCAGTTCTCCCACCTCAGCTTCCCAAGTAGCTGGACTACAGATGCACACCGCCATGCCCAGCTAATTTTTTGTATTTTAGTAGAGATGGAGTTTCACCATGTTGCCCAGGCTGGTCTCTAACTCCTGACCTCAGGCAATCCATCTGCCTCGGCCTCCTAAAGTGCTAGGATCACAGGTGTGAACCACTATGCCTGGCCAATTTTTGTATCTTTAGTAGAGATGGGGTTTCACCATGTTGGCCAGGCTAGTCTCAAACGCCTGATGTCAAGTGATCCACCCTCCTTGGCCTCCCAGAGTGCTGGGATTACAGGTGTGAGCCACCGTGCCCAGCCGAGCCTCACAGCAGGGCCAGAACACACAGACAACCCACAAAGGTGATGACAACAGAATCCAAAACAGAAGCGGTGATTTGGGGTACATTCTGAGAAATCCATCTGAAGAAATGCTCAGCCACAAGCCCCACTCAAATTGTTAAAAATGGGTAGATGGATAAGATTTCTGCAAATTTCATCTCCATTCCATATTTTAATGCAATATCTCACTTCTCACCTGGGATTTTATTATAATTCAGTTACCAGAGGAGGGATCTGCTAAGATTCATATTATCTATTTGTGCCCAGGTAGAACCCCTGCCCAAAACAGCTACATAATATGCAAATGCCAGCACACCAAACCTCAGCATTAGGGTAATTCCTTAGAGTCATTTTTTTGAGTCATCTTCAGCAGAGCACTGTTAAAATGCACCTTGAGATAGGTGAGCTCTTGAGTCACTATAAAACTGCTAATTGGGGACAAAATTCGAGGGGAACAAACTAAGAATAAATATGGTGATAGTGCAGAAGCAGCAGGCCTGGGAATGCTGTCATGGCTCAAAAAATAAAATCTCAGTAACATGTAGCCTCAGAACTACCAGTAGCTACTCAGCATTCTTGGAGAGTTTCATAGCGTGAAGACTTACGGTTTTACTAATAAATCATCCTGAGCCATCACCCGTTTGCCTGCCTCCATTCTCTGCCTCTTGTCTCCCGTTTTTGAGTAATTTAGAGCACAGAAGTAAAGGAAATAACATAGGGAACAATAACACCACCATACAAAGTTTGTCACATCTTAACATTTTGCCATGTCTATGTCGGATCAATGTTTTTTCTTAAAATAAGAAATCATTATACATAGAGTTGAAATCTTCCTTCCCCATAAGGATAAGATACTGTCCTGATTTTTGCTTTTATTATGTCTTTGTGTGTTTTCCTCTTTTTACTTTCTTCGTGTGTACCTATAAATAACAGATTTTTTTTTTTTTTTGAGATGCAGTGTCGCTCTGTCGCCAGGCTGGAGTGCAGTGGCTCAATCTTGGCTCACCTCACCGCAACCTCTGCCTCCCGGGTTCAAGCAATTCTCCTGCCTTAGCCTCCCAAGTACCTGGGACTACAGGCACGCGCCACCACACTCTGCTAAGTTTTGCATTTTTAGCTGAGATGGGGTTTCACCATGTTGGCCAGGATGGTCTCCATCTCTTGACCTCATGATCCGCCCGCCTTGGCCTCCCAAAGTGCTGGGATTACATGTGTGAGCCCCCATGCCCAGCCAAATAACAGAAAATTTTTAGTGCGGCTATATTACATGCAGCCTTCTGCAATTTTTTTTTTTTTTTTTTTTTTTTTGTCATTAGTGACAAGAGTTTCTGAAATGGTGAATGAACAAAGCTCGGTAGAATTCCTCAGAAAACTAAGTAAAATCTTCCATCTATATATTTAGTAAACTACATACTAGGAAATCTTCAGTATATATTAAAACCACACAAAAAATACTATGTGTTTCTAGAGGAAATTGTGGGACAGTTTCTCCTTGCATGTTGCAGGGTATCCAGCAACCTGGGGCCTGCCTACCCATCCTCCAGCATTGTGACAATGCTACGGAAACACCCTACAAAATTCCAGCTGCACCCTGGGAACAATACTGCCTCCTCTGAGGTCTGTGCCTCTGGGTGAAATTGCTGGGTTGAAGCATGAGTTCCCCTTCAAGCCACCTGATGCCACAGAGGTCCTCCAAGTGGCCCCACTGACATACAGATGAGATCCACCCTTGGTGGGTCCAGGGCCAGTTGTGAACATCAGTTCATATGTACAGCGTTTATTTGAATTGGATCTTTTGAATTTATTTGAATTGCTTGTGCATATGCTTTGCTCATTTTTTTGTGAGTCTTTCCTTATTGATTGTGTGTGTGTGTCTGTGTGTGGGCATGTGTTTGTTTTAGAGACAGTCTCACTCTGTCGCCCAGGCCAGAGTGCAGTGCCACCATCACAGCTCAGTGCAGCCCCAAACAACTGAGCGAAGGCATCCTCCTGCCTCAGCCTCCCTTGTAGCTGGGACTAAAGGCACACACCCACATCCGGCTAGGTTTTTAAAATTTTTTGTAGAGATGGGGTCTCACTATGTTGCCCACTCTGGTCCCAAGCTCCTGGCCTCAAGAGATCCTTCCACCTTGGCCTCCTAAAGTGCTAGGATTACAGGCATGAGGCACCAAGCCTGCCTGTGTGTGTGTTTTAACTTGTGATCTATTCTTTGTTGTGTGTGTGTGTGTGTGTGTGTGTGTGTGTGTGTGTAAGTCAGCTGTCTGTTCCTTTGCTGTGGGTGTATTAATCTGTGGTCTATTCCTTGTTATGTGGGCTTATTTTAGACTTTTTCCCAGGTGGCTACTCCCAAACCTGCCCTAATTCAATACCAAGTCACGTGAGTGGGTGATGAGGCCCTTCCAGCCCTTGCCCCTGGAGCTCTGGGCGTATGGGACAGGCTGGGGAGAGGCAGGGACCCCCTGCCTTCAGCATCAGCCTTGTGCTCTTAGGAGCAGAGTGGTCCTGGGGCTTGGGAGAGGCCATCCTGGGTAGTGTTTGGGAGACAGGACTCAGGGCTCCCCTCCAAACTGAGGCTGTATTGACACCACTATGTAAGACCCCAAATTCTGTCCCCTTCCCCACTTCCCTCTCCATGCCTACCCCTAGCTCCAGCCACCGTCAGCACCAGTGGAACTGCCACGGGGGCCTCTCAGCGTCCCAGTGTCTGTCCGCTCTGGGTTCCTCCAGATCGTTCTCCACCTACAGCCAGAGCGGCCCCTCTCCCTATATATATATTATGAATCATTTCAGGCAGGGGACCTACCTTCCAGTTTAAGAAATAAGACATTACAGGCCAGGCAAGGTGGCTGATGCCTGTAATCCCAGCATTTTGGGAGACCGGGGAGGGAAGACTGCTTGAGTCCGGGAGTTTAAGATCAACTTGGGCAACAAAGCAAGATGCCATCTCTACAAAAAAAAAAATTTTTTTTTTTTTTTTCCTTAAAGATGGGGTTTCACCATGATGGCCAGGCTGGTCTTGAACTCCTGACCTCAGGTGATCCACCCACCTCGGCCTCCCAAAGTGCTAGGATTACAGGCGTGAGCCACCGCGCCAGGCCCTACAAAAATTTTAAAAATTAGCTGGGAATGGTGGCACACACCTGTGGTCCCAGCTACTTGGGAGGCTGAGGTGAGAAGATTGCTTGAGCCTAGGAGGTGGAGGCTTCAGTGAGCCAAGATTGCCACTGCACTCTAGCCTGGGAAAATCCTGTGTCTAAAAGAAAAAAAAAAAGACATTACATATAGCGGGGGCTCCTGGGTCCTCTAATGTGAATATGCATTTAAAACCTATAATCTGATATTGCCTAAAATCACTCAGTGGGTTCCCATAGCCTTTCACGTGAAGCAGGATCCAGGACAGGACCCTGAGATGGAGGCCTCCTGAGAAGTCACACCTGTCCTGGGGTGTGGTCGCAACACTTGAGTTGAGCTTCCCAGGGCTCAGGGACGTGGTGCCCCCTCTGCCCTGCTGTTCCCCACCCCTCTCACCTCATCTCCCCCTCACCCCACCCCATCCCCGCCTCCACTCCCCAACCTCTCTAGCCAGCGCGTCCCTCGTTGGCGGTGGGGAGGCGCTCGGCGCTACAGCTGTGGACACCAAGGAGGAGGCGCTCAAAAGATACTTACAAACGGGCTGGGCGCGCTGGCTCACACCTGTAATCCTAGCACTTTGGGAGGCAGAGTCGAGACCAGCCTGGGACACAGGGTGAGCCCTTGTCTCTCTCTGTCTCTCTCTGTCTCTCTCTCTCTCTCTCTCTCTCTCTCTCTCTCTATATATATATATATATATACACACACTTTTTTCTTAAAGATATTTACAAACGAACAAAAAGTTGGAAGTACTTTGCATACCAAGCTCAAGCGTGGGCGAGCCCGGGGAGACTAGACTCCGTCCGCGGGCCGGGGCTGCCTGGAACAGGAACCCCCCGTCTGCCAGACGCTCCGCTAGCCAAGCGCAGCTCGTGGTCGCCGGGCGCGCGGCTCCCGGCCGGGGCTCCGCGCTTCCGCAGCGGGCTGCGGGCTCCTCTCTCCGCCTCCTGCGCCCGGCCAGCCCCGGAGGACACTATGGGTGCGTGAATGAGTGCATGAACCAGGGAACGAGGGCGCGAAGGCCAGCACCCCAGGCTGCAGCGCCCACCGAGGGCCCCGCGGAGCTCGGCGGGGGTACGGGGCGGTTCCAGGAGGCTCCCCCGCTGCTGGGGACCGAGCCCGGGCCCTGGCGTCGTGGCCGCTGGCGGGCAGCAAGGAAGCGGGTGTAAGGAGCCGGCTTAGGAGGAATCCCCGCCCTTCCGAGGGAGCCCGTCTGCGAGTGCGCGAGGCCTGGGCCTCTGCAGGGGTCGCCCCGCCCGCCCGGGCCCCCTGGCTCCGCCCCATTTCCCTCCGGCGTCGGGGAGGGGGCTGCGGTGTTCCGGGGGTCTTCGGATTCGCTCGGGGAAGGAAAGGCGGGACGTCTGCGTCCCAGAAGCCCGTCCGGGTCTCCCGCCCTGAAAGCCAGCGCGGTTCGGGTTAATGAAAGTGGCTGAAGCCTGACCCCTCGTGGTGGGCACATTCATCACACACCCAGAGTTAGAATTATTATTACCGTTGTATTTGTTTAGAGATGGGATCTCCCAATGTTGCCCAGGCTGGTCTTGAACTTCTGGACGGAAGCGATCTTCCTGCTTCTGCCTCCCAAGTAGCTGGGACTACTGGCGGGCGCCACCACATCTGCTTAGAATTATAATTAACTCGAATTCTCATTGCGCTTACTATAGACAGCACCAACTAAAGCTTAACATATACGAAGTCATTTCATTCTTTCAACAGTCCTAGCAGGTGGCACCATCATTATCCCCATCTTAGAGCTGTGGGAGTGAGGCCCAGGCTGCATGAGTGACTTCCACAAGGTTACAGGGTCACACATCAAGCAGGCAGTGGAGCTGGGATTTGAATCCAGAACTGGAGCCCTTAACCTCTACAGATAATTATAACTCACACATTTCCTCACCTTTGTGCAGTTTTAAGAGCACACCAGCTTCATCTATTCATGTTCTTATTTTAGATCTCGCTTCACTGCCTTCTTCCTCACCTAAGTCATCAGCACATCCTGATCGAATGACTCAGAGGCTGAAAATACGCCCATCCTTTAAAAGCTACCCCTCAAAGTGCAAATTAAAAGCACAATGAGACATCACAAGTGCTGGTGAGGGTGCCGAGCAAGTGAGACTCTCACTGCTCGGGGCGTGTGAAATGGTACAGTTACTTTAGTGTTTTATAAAGTCAAGATACGCTTACCATGTTAACTGACAATTCCACTCTTAGTGTTTACCTAACAGAAATTAAAACATACACCCCCAGCCTTTCACATGTTATAGCAGCTTTATC
The DNA here is from genome assembly GCA_004027835.1 of Alouatta palliata. Classification (NCBI taxonomy): domain Eukaryota; kingdom Metazoa; phylum Chordata; class Mammalia; order Primates; family Atelidae; genus Alouatta; species Alouatta palliata. Next base: position 48,165 of record PVKV010013069.1, on the reverse strand, counting down.
CATCACAATCCCAGTCTGGATGCAGACCGGGCATCCTCTAACATTTGAATGATAACTACATCGTAGTTCATCCATACAACTGAATACCGCTCAGCGGTAAAAAGGAAAAAACTCCCGAAACACACAATGGCATGAAGCATCCCAGAAGCATCCACTGAGCCTAGGGAGCCAGACGCAGATGCCTGCACACTGCGCGGCTCCATGTGTATGAGACTCTGGACAAAATACGGTACTCTTTGGTGATAAACAGCACATCAGTGGCCTCCTGGTCCAAAGCTGGTGGTGGCAGAGATATTATTTTGGAAACTTAAAGTGCACTCCTAAGTAATTTATGGCTTAAAGAGGAATCATGAGAGATTTTAGAAAATATTTAGAGTTGAATGATTGAAAAAAGAGCACAGGCCAGATGCAGTGGCTAACACTTGTAATCCCAGCACTTTGGGAGGCTGAGGCGGGAGGATCACTTGAGGTCAGGAGTTTAAGAACAGCCTGGCCAACATGGTGAAACCTCTTCTCTACTAAAAAATATAAAAAATTAGCCGGGAGTGGTGGCACACGCCTGTAATCCCAGTTACTAGGGAGGTTGAGGCGGGAGAATCGCTTGAACCCAGGAGGTAGAGGCTGCAGTGAGCCTAGATCGTGTCACTGCACTCCAGCCTGGGCGACAGAGCGAGACTCCATCTCAAAAATAAATGGGCCAGGCGCGGTGGCTCATGCCTGTAATCCCAGCACTTTGGGAGGCCAATGCAAGTGGGTCACCTGAGGTTGGGAGTTCAAGACCAGCCTGACCAATATGGTGAAACCCCGTCACTACTAAAAATACAAAATTAGCTGGGTGTGGTGTCGGGCACCTGTAATCCCAGCTACTTGGGAGGCTGAGGTAGGAGAACTGCTTGAACCCGGGAGGCAGAGGTTGCGATAAGCCGAGATCTCGCCACTGCACTCCAGCCTGGATGGCAGAGTGAGACTCCATCTCAATAAATAAATAGATAAATTAGTAAATAAATAGAGTACAAAATTCATGGGTGCAAATAAGAAAGATTGAAAATAAGCATGATCAGCGTTTAGCGGCTGCCTGCGGTCCTTGGCTCGTGGTGCTTCCTCAGCTCCAAAGCCAAAAGCACATCCTCCAGTCTCTCTTCGATTATCACCCTCTTATGAGGCCCCTGTGATTGCATGGGGCCCACTTGGAAAACCCAGGATAATCTCCCCATCTCAAGGTCTTTAACTTAATCCCATCTGTAGAGGCTCTTCTGCCATGGAAGGCGGCACAGGTCCAGATTCCAGGGATTAAGACGTGAACATCTTTGGGGGTTGCTGTTCTGCTGACCATGGGGAGCAGGAGTGAAGCATCTGAACCCAGGACCCCAAGCCAGGGCCCTTCTCCACACCAGCTGGCCCTCAGCAGGAGACTCAGCCGGCACTCTCCACTGCCAGCCCTGAACTCGCCTCTGCTTCTGCTCCCTTCCTGCGGCTCTGGAAGGTTCCTGGGCACCAGTTGGAGGGATGGGCAGAGTGGGGGTTGCACACCACAGCCTGCAGAGTCTCAGGGCCCCATCGATCCCCGTCCCTCCTTCCTCAGCATCCCCTCCCTGCCACAGGGTTCAGTGGAGTTCCCTGGGAAGCTCCAGGCCCCTGTGTTCTTTGGGGCCTCTGGTCCGCGGTCCCCCTCGTGGGGGTGTGTGGAGGGTTGGAGAATGCCCCAAAGGGACCCAGCTTAGCTCTGGGCTACCACCTGATGGCACTGCCAACCTTGGCCAGTCCCAGCAACCAGAAAAGGACTTCAACATTTTTGAATATGAAAGAAGACACTCCAAGGTTCTGGGGGGTGAGGGTGGGAGTGCAGGTCCCTGAGGCATGGCCTTCCTGTCTGGGCTTAAGGCAGGACTGACTCCAAGAACAGGGGCTGTGCACAGCCAGGCCCTTGTGGACTGACTGAGCAGAGAGCTCCAGGGACTGCGGCAGCTGGGGTCCACGGTTCTCCCCTCAGTGCTCCACCGTGGATGGCACAGTCCCCTCAGCTGTGGTCCAAGGCTGCAGCAGCACATGCCCTCACGCCCGCTCTTCCAGCCTCAGAACTCTAGTGCACACAGCCTCGCTTGCTTCTCGCATTACAGCCCTCCCGGCCAGAGCCTCATTCCTTTAGGATCTTTCAGTCCACAGCCCTGAGCAAGGGAGCCCCGGACAGTTCTCACCTGGGGCCAAGTGGGTTCTCAGCCCAGCTCACTCCTGGTCTGACTGCCTGAAGCAGGAGGAGGCCACACAGCACGCAGTCCCATGCCAGCCAGGGGTGGGAGACAAAGCAGAACATGGAAGCCCTGCCCCTGCCCTTGGCCAATGCGCCTTTGCATCACCATTTGGTCCTGACGGTGGCCGAGTGGCTCAGGACGAGGCTGAACCCTGGGCCGGTGGCAGAGCAGAGGCAGGAGGAGAAGAGAGGAGCTGCTATCAGCAGGGATGTGGCTTTCACCCCAGCACCACGTGCAGGGTGAAATGAGACATTGATGGGATTCACCTCAAGACAGGGTTTTTATTTGTATTTAAAAAACATTTTTTTGAGACAGGGTCTCACTTTGTCACCCAGGCTGGAGTGCAGAGGTGCAATCGAAGCTCACTGCAGCCTCCAACTCCTGGGCTCAAGCGATCCTCCTGCCTCAGTCTCCCAAGTAACTGGGACCACAGGCACGTGATGCCATGCCCAGATATGTTTCACGTTTTTGCAGAGAGTGAGTCTTGTTACGTGGCCCAGGTTGGTCTCCAACTCTTGGCATCAAGCAATCCTCCTGCCTTGGCCTCTCAAAGTTTTTGTTCTTTAATTCTACTTGTTTTCATTTATTTTTTTGAGACTGAGTCTCGCTCTGTCGCCCAGAGTAGAGTGGAGTAGTGCAATCTCGGCTCACTGCACCCTCTGCCTCCTGGGTTCAAGAAATTCTCCTGCTTCAGCCTCCCGAGTAACTGGGATTATAGGCTTGAGCCTGGCTAATTTTTTGTAGTTTTGGTAGAGACGGGGTTTCACTATGTTGACCAGGCTGGTATCGAACTCTTGACCTCAAGTGATCTGCCTGCCTAGGCCTCCCAAAGTACTGGGATTACAGGCTTGAGCCACTGCACCCCACCTTGTTTTTGCTTTTTAATTAAACCCCGCCTGCAGCAGGAGTTCCGTGCATGGAATGTGGAAGTCAGTGGCTTTCACAGGGCCTTCCTCCTCGTCTCAGTTCCCGGAGGCTGCTGTGACAACATTCCTAAGCCTGGGTAATTCAGAAGGAAAAGAAACTCATTTTCTCACAGTTCTGGAAGCTGGGAAGTCCAGGTCATGGTGCTCGCAGGGGCAGGGCCTGGTGAGGGCCTGTTTCTCCCAGACGGCATAGTCTGCCTTCACGTGGCAGAAGAGAGTGGATCCACCCCTTCACGCCCTTTGATAAGGGCCCAGAGCCCATCCGTGAGGCTTCACCCTCAGGCTTCCTCCCCCTTGGAAAGGCTGCTCCTCTTCCCCATATCACACGGGCGATTAAGTTTCAAAATGTACATTTTGGGGGCACGTTCAGACCACAGCACTCCTCAAATCCGAGGATGTGAGAGGAGGAGGACTGGGCAGAGCCTGCTTCCTGAGCCTGCAGGGCAGCTCCTGGCACCCTCAGGAAGTCCCATGTGGAGCTGTGGGCCAGCCATCATCAGGTGACAGGTGGCAGGAGAGGGGGCTGGAGCCCTGGAGCCCGACAGCCTACATTCGAGGAAGATGCCGTCCGACCTCCCCTCAAAACCAGGATCGGCAGAAACAGAGAAAAGCACCTCATGACAGCAAGGCCGGCCTCACGTCCCACGAGGACTCTAATTCCGGGGGTCACGGAGCCTGCACGCCGGGCTTGGGGTTCCAAGGACCTGGCTGTCATTGTGCTGCTGGGTGACGCAGGCATGAGCCCTGCGCTGTCTCTTGCCGCCTTCCCTGCAGAGCCGTGAAGGAGCAGCGGGCAGAACAGGTGCCCCGCCGTGCCAGCCCCTTCCCTTTCCTGGGAGCCGCGCTTTCAGGTGTCCCTTCACCCTGAGCCTGGAAGCCCCGAGGCCCCTGGGAGGGCTCAGTGTTTCTGAAGGCGGGCGCTGCGTATTTTTGAGGGGCTCGTGTGTGGCCCCCAGTCCAGCAGCACCAGGGTCACCTTGAACTCATTAGAAGGGCAAAGTCTAGGGCTCTACCCCGGAACTGCTGAATCTCAGTCTCCACTAAGCAACGCCATCCCCTAAGTGGCCGTCTCGGGCTGCTGCTGTGTGCATACGTGTGCATATACACGGATCCACGCATGTGTGTGCTAATCAACTGGGACCGTGGCCAGCTGTTAGAAACTTGGTTCTAACATGGACTTTCTGGCTGTGTTAATCCGTTTACATTGCTATAATGGAAGACCAGAGGCTGGGTAATTTATGAAGAAGAGAGCTTTATTTGGTTTATGCTTAGTTTGGTTCAGGCTGTACAAGAAGCATAGCGTTGGCATCTGCTTCTGGTGAGGGCCTCGGGAAGCTTCCAATCATGGTGCAGGATGAAGGGGAGCCAGCGTACCCCACGGCAAGTGGTAGCAAGAGAGGCAGGGGGAGGTCATGTTAACAAACCAGATCACGAGTGAACTCAGAATGAGAACTCACGCATGACTATGAGGAAGACACATGAGGGATCCACTCCCCTGACCTAAACACCTTCTGCTAGGCCCCACCTCCAACGCTGGGGATCACATTTCAGCATGAGATTTGGAGGGACACATCCAAACCATATCATTCCGCCCCTGACCCCCCAAATCTCATATTTTTTTCATATTGCAACCTACAATAATCCCTTCTCTGAAGTCTTGATCTTCTAGCATTAACTTAAAAGTCCAAAGTTGCATCAGAGACTCAAGGCAAATTCCTTCCACCTAAAAGCCTGTAAAACAAAAAACAATTTCCTTCCAAGATACAATGTTGGTACAGGCACTGGGGAATTATTCCCATTCCAAAAGGGAGAAATTGGCCAAAAGAAACGGGGAACAGGCCCTATGCAGTCTGAAACCCAGCGGGTCAGACATTAAACCTCGACACTCCAACATAATCTTCCTTGACTCCATGTCCTGCATCCTGGGCACACTGGTGTGAGGGGTGGGCTCCCGAGACCCTGGGCAGCTCTGCCCCTGTGACTGTGCCAGTTGCATCCCCACGGCTGCTCTCACAGGTTGGACTTGAGTGCCTGTGGCTTCTCCAGGTAAGCTGCCAGTGGCTCTACCATCCTAAAGTCCAGAGGGTGGTGGCCTCATTTCCACAGGCCCACTAGGCAGTACCCCAGTGGGGACTCTGCGTGGAGGGTCCGTCTTCACGTTTCTCCTCGGCATCGCCCTGGTGGTCTCTCTGCAGGGACTCTGGGTGGAAATCTAGGCGGAAGCTGCCAAGCCTCCTTCACTTTTGCACTCTGTGGGCCTGCAGACTTAGTACCATGTGGAAACCACCAAGGCTTACAACTCGTGCCCTCTGAATCGGTGGCCTGAGCTGGAGCTGGGGTGGCAGGGATGTGGGGAGCACTGTTCTGAGGCTGAGAAGGGCCACAGAGGCCCTGGGCCTGGTCCACAAAACCTTTCCTTTTAGGTCTCTGGGCCTGTGGTGGGAGAGATGATCCCGACTTCTGAAACGGCTTCCAGGTGCTTTCCCAGCATCGTGGCTCCTTGTTAGTCACGCTAATCTCTCCAGCAAGTGGCTGCTTCAGCTCACCTCAGTTCCTCTCCTGGAAATGCTTTTCCTTCTCTACCGCAAGGCTTGGCTGCATATGTTCCAAATTTTTACATTCTTCTTCCCTTTTAAATATAAATTTTAACTTTAAGTCATTTCCTTATTCCTGTATGTGAGCATAGGCTAGCAGATGCAACCACATCACATCCTGAATGCTTCACTGCTTAGGCATTTCTTCCACCAGACACCCCAGGTCACCACTCTTAAGTTCAAACTTCCACCACTTCCCAGGACTTGGACGCAATGCAGCCAAGTTCTTTGCTGAAGTGTAAAGGGTGACCTTTGCGTCAGTTCCCAATGAGTTCCTCATTTCCACCGAGACCTCATCAGCCTGGCCTTCACTGTCTATATTTCTATCAGCATTTTAGTCACAACCAGTTAACAAGTTTTTAAGACGTTCCAAACTTTCTCCTTGTCTTCCTATCTTCTTCTGAGACCTTCAAACTCTTCCACATCTTCCCGTCACTTAGCTCCAAAGCCACGTCCGCACCTTCAGGTATCTTTATAGCAACCCACTGCTCCTCAGTATCAATTTTCTGTATTAGTTAATGTTGGAAATGGGTTTATAACATCGGGAAGAATCCACACCGAGATAATGGATGACTCAGCAAGGCTAGTTTACTTCCTGCAGGAAGGGTGCAACTCGCCGCCAGTCTTGCCACGAGAGCACACCTGAACAAAGGAGACAGGGACATTTGTAACTCTCATAACCTGATGCAATTGCCCCACTGCTGTGTCCAGTTTCCATTGGCCGGAACGGGACCTCACATTCTATGCTTGGCCCGATTGGCTAAAAACTTGGTAATTTCCTGAATAGGTAAGGGGGAAAGAAGATGAGGAATAAGACAAGGAAGAAGAGGAAGCTAGTCAGGAGTCGATCAGGAGACGGTCAGGAGGGCTTCCAATAAGGAATGGCGTGCACTAGGGTTTGGAGCTTGCCCAGTTCTGTTCAGACATACTGGAGTGAGTCAAGGTAGCTGATTTAAGACATAGCTCATTTAGAATATATATACATGGATATATGATTATGCTAATAGTGGATAATGGCCATAGAGGAAGAGAGTGTAACTCCTTATAATGTAGTCTAAGATATCAACTTTGAAGAAGAACTTTCCCATCTCTCACAGTGAATTTGCATTGCTATAAATGAATTCCTGAGCCTGGGTAATTTATCAAGAAAAGAGGTTTATTTGGCTCACAGTTCTGCAGGCTGTACATGAAGCATAGAGTTGGCATCTTCTGCTGAGGGCCTCAGGAAACTTCCAGTCATGGCAGAAAGTGAAGGGGAACCGGCATATGTGGTGAGAGGGAGCAAGAGAGATGGAGTTGCGGGGGGGGGTGTCCCCAACTCTTTTTAACAACCAGATCTTGCCAGAATTCACTCATTAGCATGAGAACAGCATCAAATCAATCATGAGGAATCTGAACCCAGACACCTCCCACCAGGCCCCACCTCTAACCTCGGTGATCCCATTTCAGCATGAGATGTGGCGGGAACACACATCCAAACGATCTCACTGGGGACTCCTGGCAGATCGCAGCTTCCCTGAGCATCACCATCCTCCTCTGTAAACATGAAAGTTCTGGCTAGCTGCCACTGGGCTCCTTATCCTTTCTTGCCCTGGTTTGCCGGGGGCTATCTTGGTCTTAAAACTGCCGGCCACATTTTGAGGGAACCCTCCATATTTGTCTCCTGGGGCTGCCATAACAAAGTAACCCGAATCGGGTGACTTACAACAATAGGGACGGAATCTCTTGTTCTGGGGGCCGGAAGTCTGAAATCAAGGTGTTGCAGGGTTGGTTTCTTCTCGGAGGCTCAGAGGGGAGCTGCTCCAGGCCTCTCCTGCTCCTGCTGGTGCTGGCTGTCCTTGGTGTTCCTTGATGTGCAGCTGCGTCACTCCAGTCTCACTTCTCTGTGACCAAATTTATTTTTATTATAAGGCAGGGGTCCCAACCCCCAGATCATGGACTGGTCTGGTCTGTGGTCTTTTAGGAACTGGCCTGCACAGCAGGAGGTGAGCAGGGGGCAAGCAAGCATTACCACCTGAGCTCCACCTCCTCTCAGACCAGCGGTGGCTTCAGATACTCAGGAGCACAAACCCTGTTATGAACTGTGCATGCCAGGGACCTATGCTGCGTGCTCCTTATGAGAACTGAGCTAACGCCTTATGATGTAAGATGGAACAGTTTCCTCCTGAAACCGTACCCCCAACTCCAGTCTGTGGAAAAATTGTCTTCCAACAAACTGGTGCCTGGTGCTAAAAAGGTTGAGGGCTACTGTTCTAGGGACAGCAGCCATTGGCTAGGGTCTGCCCTAATCCAGTCTGTCCTCACTTCAACTCGGTTCACTGGTAATGACCCTATTTCCAAACAGAGCCACATTCCTGGGTGCTAGGAATGAAGACTTCAACATGTCTTTTGCGGGGACACAATTCAACCCACAGCCCCCTCAGTCCCAGTCCCCCCGGGGCGGTTAGTGGCCCGGCCACCTCTGTGGCCCTGCAATCCTGTCACTCCTGCTGTGCTCCCTCTTAAGCTGGACAATAAGAGCCCTGGGCCAGGCGCAGCACAGTGGCTCACGCCTGTAATCCCAGGACTTTGGGAGGCCGAGGCGGGCGGATCACAAGGTCAAGAAGTTGAGACAAGCCTGGTCAACATGGTGAAACCCCATTTCTACCGAAAATACAAAAACTAGCTGGGCATGGTGGCACATGCCTGTACTCCCAGCTACTCGGGAGGCTGAGGCAGGAGAATCACTTGAACCAAGGAGGTGGAGGCTGCAGTGAGCCGAGATCACACCACTGTACTCCACGCCGCTGAGAGAGACAGACTCCATCTCAAAAAAGAGCCCTGTGCCATTACTGTCTAAGCCACTGCTTCTCAACACGTCGCCCCTGAGCCAGCAGCAGCAGCAGCAGCCCTAGAACTTGGGAGAAACGCAGATACCCTGCACCAGCAGCTAGCCGGGGCTTGTGAATCAGAAACTGTGCGGGGAGGCCAGCCTGTGTCAGCGAGCCCCCCAGGTGACTCTGATATGGGCTGTGTGGGAACTGCGGAGCCAGGCGGCTGCGCTGGCTTAGAGCTTTTACTGTCATTCTACAGCTTTATGCAACTTTCCCCAGACACAGAAAAGGTTGTTCCTCCGAACGATTTCTGTTATGGGATAATAAAAATCCTGACGTCAGAGCTCAGGAATGTGACCTTCCACTGCTCCAACTGTAACTCCCTGCCGTCCCTCTGCCATCCCTCTGCCTTGAGTAAAGTTCAGCACATATCACCCTCATCAACCGCACCCCATAAAGCAGCCGCAGAGTCCTGTGCTGATGTACTTGAATTCCTTGCTAATCTGATGATGATGGGACGGGGTGGGGGTTCGGGGGGGCGTGAAGGGACACACACAACGCCACGCGGCAGCCACGTGGTGCAGGCAGAGGCTCTCTCCCCGCAGGAGCCTGCCAGCTGGCTGTCGTGTTCCCGTAGGAAATAAATCAGGAGGCACAGCTCTGCCCAGGACTTCCTTGGGCAGTAGGAGGAACTGGATGAAAGGTCTTGGCTGCCCAGGCCACAGTATTTTCCAAATCTTGTGCTATTTCTTGTGAAACCACTAACCTAAGACTGTTTTCTATTGTGGCAGATGTGGGAGCTGGAGGCACCTTCAGGGTCGTCTCCCAGGCGATCCTCTCCTTCGCAGATGAGGAGCTGAGGTCCCGCCGCTCAGAAGCCGCTGGGGCAGGTTGGCAGCCTCCCTGGCCAGGACAGAGTCTGCTGCACTGCCACAGGGTCTGACTGGGCAGGTGTGGGACTGAGCTCTGGGGACTGACAGTGACAGCGCACAGCCAACCTTCAGCATGCTGGACATGCAATCCTCGGGTCATTGGGTCGGTAGCTCTTAGCAGATCTTACTGTTCTTGATGCCTTGGGCCAGACTGGAATGAAATATTTTCTCTCGGATTTGGTAAACTGGCTTGCTAGGGCAGTTCGTGATGTTCCGTATTGCCTCTTTGGATGTGTAGCCCAGGAAGAAAATGGCAGCACTGCGGGATTCCGGAGCCACCCACATCACCGACTGCTGCTGGAGATACACAACCGTGGGCGCTCACGAAGCTGCAGAAACTCGCGAGGACCCTGACACCAGGTGAGAGCTTCCGCTGGCAGTCCGAGGTTAACACATCCAGCCTCAGGACTGCAGCGTGGCTGAGTGCTTCTTTAGCGCTTTGAAACGTACTTTTGGCTGTGACAACAATCCCTGGTGAAGGGAAGCTTTATCAATAAAAGAAGACAGAATATGGAGTATAAGGGAGTTGCCCAAAAGTTCGTATTAGTTGCAGAGGAAGCCAGGACTGGAATGTTCCAAGTCTTTGTCCCTGACTGGGGATGAAGCTCTACTGACCGGTATTCCCCGTGGACATCTGGCCATCAGGCTCCTAGGCTGTGTCCTAGCATGGTGTGGTGGAAACACAGACTAAGTGGAAGATCTGGAGACTAGCTGCCCCTTCTCTGGGCCTCGGGTTCCATGCTCTAGAGTGTTAAATTAGATCTGATTCTTTCCCATTCTGACTCCACAGCAGCTCTCGCCTGGCCATTCTGTTGCCCTCTAGGAAGTCATTGAGGTAGGGAGGCTGGAAAACACAAATTTCTGTGTTTTTTTTCTTCATGTAAAACGTTCTCTTCTTGGGGGAGGGTAAGGAGGTAGAATGGCTCTGGAATCTCCCAAGGAAATGCTTTGAAGGCATCCTGGTTGAAACTGGCAGGGCCGGCTAGGCAGCGTGGGCAACTGAAGTAACCACAGCGTCCAGAGGCTTCTGCAAGCACGCACGCCTCCTGGAACCTCAGGCTGTGCCGAGGACGCTCTGGCACAGGGGCAAGGCAGCAGTGGCACACCTCTCAGACTGGGGCAGCAGCCTGCTGGCACTACAGATGTTTCCTTGAGAGCCCAGACCTCTACAAGCATTGCTATGAGATACTAATCTGAAAGGCAGCGGCACATTCTGAGGCATCAGAATGACTTCCAGACCTCTGGGTCCAGCTGCAATCTTGTCTGTTTGCATTAACAATGGCAGAGGGCACTGAGCAGGAGCAGCTCTTCCTTGTTAGGAGCCAGTAACAGATGTACTCAATAACAAAAGGTCAAATGGCATCACAATGCACTGTATACATGGCGGGAAATTTTAACCACATAGCCACAGGCTCAGGCGAAATTCCAGAGAAGCTGCCTAGAAGGTGGTGCCCTACAAAGGCTCCTCTGCTCCTGCATTGAACAGCAACTCCATCGGGAACCATGCAGTAAGGACCCAGGAACCCAATGAGAACACTGGCAAAAACTTTCCAACAAATAAACGTTTCTAGAGCTCTGGAAATTAACTAAAAGCTCATAACAATCCAGGGAGTGTTGAAGGAAACTGGCTGAATCTCAGAGCAGCGAGTATTGTGGCATTTTTACCTCCCCTATTCACGGACCTCCAACCCTCTGCCCGCCAGCTCCCTGGTAGCCTTGAAAGCAACAGCAGCAATCCCCATAAAACCCAGCAGCTTAGCAGCCACAGGAAAGGTAAAGGTAAAGGCTGGAGCTGAGTGACCTCATTTGCTCAGTCTGATGATCCCACCTCCATGGCTAGCCTGTGACCTGAGTCTGAGCTCAGCTCACCCAGCATTCTCCCTGGGGATGTTTGTCAAAACAATCAGCAGCAATTTAGTTGGCACTGGGCAAACAACAAGCTAACAAAAACTGGAAAATGAGATGTCCACAGGGGGCCTGAGAAGCCATTATGTTCCTGGGGTTACACAAGAGACAGCAGGCTCAGGGCTAAGTGCTGCTCATGAAATACCTGAACAAGTTGGCTGGGTAGCAGTGCTGACAGTGAAACTCTCCCAACTTTAATACCCAACAAGACTATCCTTCTTGAAAAATAAAGAAGACATTCCCAGATTTAAAAAAACCCAAGATAAGCCAGCGCTAGCAGACCCCACTCTACAAGGAATATCAAAGGAGTCCTTCAGGCTGAAAGAAAAGGACACTAGACAGTAATTTGAATCCAAATGAGGAGTAATAATGAGCACCTGTAAAGGCAGCCACATAAGCATGTAGAAAAGACAACATCAACTTATTTTTTTATTGTAACTTATTTCCTCCATTTGATTTAAAAGGCAACTTCATAAACCAATTGTTAAGCCTGTGCTGATGGGCATACAATATATAGAAATGTCATTTGCATGACAATAGCAGCACAAATGAGAGAGGGACTGGAGCCAAGCTTTTGTATGCTATTGAAATTAAGTTGGTATGAGTCTTAACTACAGTGTTATAATAAATCATGATGTTAACTGTAATTCCCAGGGCAACTGCTAATAACTTACACACACACACACACACACACACACACACACACACACACACTTTCTCTAAGAAACCACAAGAAGCCGGGCGTGGTGACTCACGCCTGTAATCCAAGCACTTTGGAGGCCAAGGCAGGCGGATCACCTGAGGTTGGAAGTTCAAGACCAGCCTGACCAACATGGTGAAACCCCATCTTTTTTTTTTTTTTTGAGACAGAGTCTCATTCCGTCACCAGGCGCCAGGCTGGAGTGCAGTGGCGCGACCTCGGCTCACTGCAACCTCCGCCGCCCGGGTTCAAGCAATTCTCCTGCCTCAGCCTCCCGAGTAGCTGGGACTACAGGCGCGCGCCACTACGCCCAGCTAATTTTTTTGTGTTTTTAGTAGAGACGGTTTCATCGTGTTGACCAGGATGGTCTCTATCTCTTGACCTAGTGATCCGCCCGCCTCGGCCTCCCAAAGTGCTGGGATTACAGCCGTGAGCCACCGCGCCCGGCCGAAACCCCATCTTTAAAAAAAGAAAAGAAAAGAAAAGAAAAGAAACCACAGGGAAATTAAAATGGCACAGTAGAAAGCATTTCATAGGCTCTGTGCTAGGAGGAGGAGCAGGGAATTAAAAGATGCCTGAGACAGACACTGTCTCCACTCCAGCCAAATCTAGTTGAGTAACACACAATATACACAATACAAGGAACGAAAGTGATGATCAGTTATAACAATGCTGTACCATGTGATAAAACGTGAGAGCTTGGATAGACTCAAGGAGATGGGTGCTTCAGGCTATCCTAGAAGGCCCCGGGAAGAGACAATGTTGAGATCTGAAGGCTGAGACGTTTCAGGAAGGAGTATCCCAGAGGGAGGAGCCCCAGAAGTCCCCATGGCCAAGAGGGCCTACTGGCTCTGGAAACTGACCAAGGCCACTGCCTAGACGGGGTTGAGCTACGCAGCAGCAAGGTCACGCTGAACCTTGAGGCTGGGACACATGGATTTGGCACAATTAACACGGAAGGATTTTAAGCCAAGGAGCAACATGATATTGTTTTTACAAGCTGGCTTTGGTGGCAGTGTAGGGGCTTGGAGGGTGTGTCATTTCAGACTAGGACGCAGTGGAGACAAAAGTGGAGAAAATACAAGGTACAGTTTTGAAGGCGAGGCCCTTAGGATTTCTTGATGGATCAGACGGCAAGAATGAGGGAAAGGATACAGAGCTCCCAGATTGCCAGTTTTCATACAAGCCCAATGAATAACAGCGTCATTTCCTGAAACAGTAAACCTGAGATGCCTACAAAACAGCCAGAGTCTGTCAAGATCAGCCTGGAGCCCAAAGACGTCAAGGTGGGAGACATTTTGAACTCTTCGGGCTACAGTTAAAGCTCTGCTTGAAGAATATCAAGGCAGAGGGTGCAGGCAGGAAAAAAGGCCTGCTGAGATGTTTGGTAGAGAACAGCCGAGGAGACCGCCGCACCAGCAGAGCTGGCAGGCCGACCAGGAGACGGTGGAGTCACGACAAGAGACAGCGGTGAACTGTGCGGAATGCTGAGAGGTCCAGAAAGAAACCAGAAACCACCTATTAGTCTTGGTGACAAGCAGGTGAGAAGCCACTCAGGCAAGAGCATCTCTGGTGAACCAGCAGGGACATGTCAGACTAGAAGGGACCTGGAGTGGATGACTAATTTAGTTTTGGCAAAATTCTACCATATTCATTTTAATTTGTAATGTGATTTTATAATTTGTATTTTAAAATTTAATTTTGAACTGCAAAATATTTTGGATATAGTTTTATAGCTGCACTTCCTGTATTTCAATAAATCTAAGACTAGACTTACGTACCACTAAGAAAAGCATTACCTTTTACAACATTTTTTTTTTGAGACAGATCTGACTATGTTGCTAGGCTGAAGGGCAGTGGCTACTTACAGGCACACTACCACTGCTAATCAGCACAGTTCTGACTGCTGTTTCCAGGATGGACTGATTCACCCTTTCTTAGGCAATCTCGTGGTCCCTAGCTCTCAGGTCAGCATATTGATGCTGAACTCAGTGTACCCACCAGATTAGCACTGCACACTACAGCTCAGAACACCTGGGCTCCAGCAATCTCCCACCTCAGCCTCCTGAGTAGCCAGGACTACAGGCACATGCATCATGCCCAGTGACAGTGTTTTATCACTGATTTATAAGACACATTCTGACTGGGTGCGGTGGCTCATGCCTGTAATCCCAGCACTTTGGGAGGCAGAGAAGGGTGGATCGCCTGTCAGGAGTTCGAGATCAGCCTGACAAATATGACGAAACCCCATCTCTAGTAAAAATACAAAACTTAGCTGGGCACAGTGGCATGTGCCTGTAATCCCAGCTACTCAGGAGGCTGAGACAGGAGAGTTGCTTGAACCGAGGAGGTGGAGGCTGCAGTGAGCCTAGATCACACCATTGCAATTCAGCATGGGCAACAAGAGTCAAAAAGACTAATGCTCCAACTATCAAGTAAATGAGTCAACTGTCTTCTCGGGATTGCTGCCTTGGGCAGCTGGACTGGGGGCTTATCCTGTATGGCAGGCACCTCCAAGGTTCAACGCAGGATTTACGATGCACAGGGGTGCAGGTTTCCCTGCTGTGTTCATGGCACTCAGAACAGAGTCTGGCACGTGGCAGGTGGTCAGGGCATATCTGAAGGGACGTGTGAAGTACACCACATCAAGAAATGACACTATGCTCCCTCGAATCGGGAGTCCAGTCCTTAAAGGACCACTCCAGGAGAGCTAAACTTGTTCCTAATACAATATTGCTGTTATAAGTTCCATTTACATAGACATAACTGGATAGATACCCATTTTATGTTTAGTGCTCATATATTTTTAGTCCTAAGAACCCTGGTAATAAAACAACACTGTTGTCAAAATTTATTTTAAAGGTGATTATTTGGCCAGGCATAGTGGCTCAGGCCTATAATCTCAGCTACTCAGGAGGCTGAGGCAGGAGGCGCCCTTGAACCCAGGAGTCCATGACTGGCCTGGGCAACACAGTGAGTGAGACTCTGGCTCTAGAAATTTTTTTTGAGACAGTCTCACTCCGTCACCAGGAACCAGGCTGGAGTGCAGTGGCGCGACCTCGGCTCACTGCAACCTCTGCCGCCAGGGTTCAAGCAATTCTCCTGCCTCAGCCTCCCGAGTAGCTGGGACTACAGGCACGTGCCACCACACCCAGCTAAGTTTTTTGTATTTTTAGTAGAGACGGGGTTTCACCATGTTGACCAGGATGGTCTCGATCTCTTGACCTCGTGATCCGCCCGCCTCGGCCTCCCAAAGTGCTGGGATTACAGGCGTGAGCCACCGTGCCCCGCTAAATTTTTATTTTTTTAATTAGCTGGGCATGATGGTGCAGGCACCTGTAGTCCCAGCTACTCAGGAAGATCACTTGAACCCAAGAGTCTGAGGCTGCAGTGAGCTATGGTCTGCACTGTAGTCTGGGTGAGAGTCGACCCTCTTTACAAATGTATTTGGTGGAGGTCTTCAAAGGCAGAAATTTCATCCTGGAATGGCAAATGAGGCAAAAATATTTTAAAAATCCAAATTAATGGCATGTGTTTTAAGACCATAATTTTTCATTAAAAAACTGCAATGCAAAACTATATTTTATTAATAAAGTCAATGGTAACATTTGCTTACATATTAGAAATAGCCCTGTGAAATTTTAGCTGCAAAAGGGAATCATTTAAAAAGCACTGCTCAATTCCAAGTTTGACTCACAGACAAGGTGACAGCCACCAAGCAAATGGAATCCCTCTTCTTCACAGCTGCTCCTTGGAGAGAAGGAGGGCTGTCGTCCGCGTGTGAAGGAGGCTACCGAGACCCTCACACAGAACACTAAACTCTGGGCGGGTCTAGGATGGTAGCAGGCAAGGCTGTTCTCTCAATCATCTCCTGTGTGACACGGACATCAAGCTAAGCTACGATTAAGGGCAAACAGTGCCTCTCAACAGCTCCTCTTCCTTGTCCAGCCTCCCAACCACGAAGCATTTCAGTCAAGGTTTAGGGATTTGAGAGTGGAAGGAGAGAATCTGATCACTGGGGAGGAGCACCCCTCACAGACCCCCAGGGCCACTCAGCTGTAACCCAGCCCCAACATCTGTCAGCCACTGGCCAGGGCATCCATGGGGAGCAGGCACCTCACACGCCTCCTCCTGTGGCCATGTCCTCCCTGGTTTCTGCAATCCAACCTGGGGCCTTCCTGAAGTCCAAGTGAGAAACTCAGGGCAAGGCTTTTCTTCTCTGAAAGCCACATCGAGTAGCACAAAGGACTGAGGTTTGCAGCTATTTTATTTACAAGTATACATTTAACACAATGAAATCAACACTGACACACTGAAGCCTGGTTAGTAGTGTAACAATATGCATCACGTTGATGGTTACATTATTTTAAACAACAAACTACATTGAAAAATTAATGCCAATAAAATTCTTGGTCATAATATTAAGAAATACAATATATAAATTGAAAATATGATTGCTTAAAATTTGAAAATGGAAGTGAACTCATTTGGACAGAGTCAGAGTTAACATAATCTGAAGGGAGGGGAGCTCTGACCCAAATGATATCTTTCAGGTTAACAGAAGAAAAAAGAAGCAGAGTTTCTCTTCCAGGATAACGGGCAGTTTGCTTCTTCAGGTAGAAGATATTCCCACTGTCCTCAGGCTTTGCAGCAGAATCACATCACCGAGCATGAAGACTTGCCTTGCGAAGCTGCTCCATCAATTTTCTCTGCCTCCAAAATTATCCTTCTAAAAACATCAACAGCAGTCTGAAAAAAAGAAAGAAACCCAATCACAGTGTTAGCGTGAGGCCGAACTCCGAGAGTACTTCACTGGCTGAGGAGGACATGCGGCTTGCCCAGCTTTGCTGCTGGTGGAGGTGAAGAGGTTCTGGTGAACCACAGAAATTCAGGACCCCGATGCCCAGTGAGGAAACCGCCTCCATCCCTACTGACCCAGACCACAACCAGCCTCCCATTGTGCTTTTGACCCCATTTTCTTCAGGCCAGAAGAGTCCTCACTCCTGGGCTTACTTACCACCATCTCCTGTCCCACTCTACCCCACGACCCCTTGCCAAGTGTCCTCTGACCTCAGAGTCCCTCTTCACTTCTGGCACTATCTTCCTTTCTTTCCTATGGGACACGCTCTTCTAGCAGCCCTTGCCTCTCACATCCTTGGCACCAAGAGGTCTCAAGGTGGGGAGGCCCCCTCCGTGCTCCTTCTGAGATGCCACAATGCCAGCCTCCAACACTTCTGCGGTGTAATTCTCCGTCATTTCAAGTCACAATCTGCCCTCCCTACCTCCTGGCCTCTCCTCTCCTGACCATCTTCCTGCCCTCACCTCAGCCCAGGGTCAGCCCTGCCAGTCCTTCACCAGAGAGGAATCATGGCCACTTGGAACAGAACTCCTCTTACACTGAGGGGAGAGGAAACTGTCAGACGCTGTCATTTAAATGCAGTCCTGTGGTCATGAAAAGCTGCCCCTGTTCTCAGAAGCCCCACGGAAAGTGCCTGGTTCTTGTCATCACCAAGAATCCCCTTCCTGCATCACTCCAGTACTTTCAGTATCCCACAAAACCACCACCTAACAACTTCCAGCGTCCCACCACACCACATTCCCAGCTCTTTCTATAGCTATCCTGAAGCAACAATTTTCAGCCCCACAGGGCCTGAGCTGTTGACCCGATTACTACATCTCCCCGTCCCTTCACCACTTCTAGCTCTTCCCTTGCCCCTCAGCTAGCTCAGGCTCAGCAGTCCACCATGGTGTCACTGCACTTCACCTCCCCTCCCTACCAACTGTCGCCAGCATGGTGCCAGCGGCCACTATAAACACTGCCCAGGGAAAACACACATGGCCGACTACTGACATCATACCCATGACCAGGAAACTGGCGCTGATGCTTGGTGCTGCCTAGCCACCCGACTGCATCCCTGGGTTTGGGTACTACCCAGAGAAAGGCTCCATGCCTTGTCCCTTCTCCTCAGTGTTCCCCATCCTCATGCTCAGATGCAAACCTTGTTTTACACACTTCACCGGAAAACAGAAGCCACATTCATGAAAGAACTCCATATCCTCTGTCCACCAAGCAGACCCACCCACTTGAATGTGGGCTCCCATCCTCGGCCTTCTGTCCTGTTGCTATGAATGAGGTATCTGTTCTCCTAGTTAACCGAAGCCAGCCCCAGGTCCCACCCCACGTGTCTAATCTAGGTCACTGGCTTCGGACACCTGACTGACAGGGAGCAGTGAGTAGAGAAAACAAGACTAGATGTGGGTGAGATTTACAATTAAGTCTAGTTCTTATACCACGTAAGGTAGGCGGTGATCTTAGAAACATCATTTAACCTCTCTGAAACTTAATTTCTTCACTTCTAAAATGAGGTGGTTCAACTACATGATCTGAAGGATACAGTAGGCACTCAATGGATGACTGATTTAATCCAATTTTTAAAATATAGGTATCTCTTAACTATCTCAATTCTTATTTGAATTCTGTCTATACTCAGAAACTGAGCTGATTTTGATAAATCCCTTACTATCTGGAACTTGGGGAACCAATTACACAGATTTGTTTATTCTTTCATCCACACATAAGAGGACATAACCATATGGATTCAATCTCCCTCCGCGTCCCAACACGGGACGGTCTCACTCTCCCTCTGCGTCCCAACACGGGACGGACCCAGGACCCACTCTCCCTCTGCGTCCCAACACGGGACGGTCTCACTCTCCCTCCGCGTCCCAACACGGGACGGACCCACTCTCCCTCCGCGTCCCTACACGGGACGGACCCACTCTCCCTCCGCGTCCCTACACGGGACGGACCCACTCTCCCTCCGCGTCCCAACACGGGACGGACCCACTCTCCCTCCGCGTCCCAACACGGGACGGTCTCACTCTCCCTCCGTGTCCCAACACGGGACGGACTCACTCTCCCTCCGCGTCCCAACACGGGACGGACTCACTCTCCCTCCGCGTCCCAACACGGGACAGTCTCACTCTCCCTCTGTGTCCCAACACGGGACGGACTCACTCTCCCTCCGTATCCCAACAAAGGACGCACTCACTATCTCTCCATATCCGAACACGGGACGATTCACTATCCCTGCATATCTGAACACAGAATGAAACAGATTTGAGTATTTTGGGATACCTGGGCTGACAGATAACCTACTAGACACAAAAACACTGTGCTGAACATTATGAAGAATATTTATGTAAATGATACTGACTCAGATCTCAGAACAAATTAAGGCAGCTAAAAGAAGAAACAATTCCTTTCAGCTGGATGACTCCAGAGGGGGTCAACAAGAAGTGAAATCTAGGTGGGGTCTTGAGGCCTACGAACCACCATGGTGATGGGGAAAGGGGCAGAGCCGGGAAGGAAGAGTGCCAAGGCTACAGGCTCCCAGCCTTCCCAAGAGGCATCCAACCCTTGCTACACTAGAGTTTCCTCAGAGAAATGAAAACCTATTCATCTTACCTGAGGATCAAGTAAGATCACCTGTTGAAAACACATTCCAAATATAAAACCCCACATGAGTATAAGTAGATAGTTAGAGAAAGGATCTTTTAAACTGGAGAGGAGCATTAGGAAAGCAGAGATGTTTTGAAAGTGGGGTGGAGGGGACAGTAGATGGTGTGTTTAAGGAAGGGAGAAAGCAGACTGTGGTGAGAGAAGAAACTAGAAAGAACGAATCACTGGCTGCACTCAGGGCCAGCGAAGGGGTGCACCGAGAAGGGGCAGCTCACTGCGCAGAGGATAGCACCATCAGATGTGTGCCTTTACAAAGTGAAGGGCAGCAAAGAGAAATCTATAGGCGAAAAATATACTGGGGGTAGGAGACAAGCTTGGTGCATAGGTCTAAATTAAAGCAATGGAAGAAAAAGGTTCACAGAAGATTGTGAAGCCTCCTGAAGCAGCATCCACACCCTTCCTAGAACACGCCTTTGAAGGTCCATTTGCAGGTGAAACTGGTACTAAATGCTTGTAAGATGGTTTTTAATCATTTCTATGTTAAAAATGAAAAATGAACACATACCATCTGACCCAGTTTCATCTAACAGAAAAAAAGATTGGGGGTGGGTACAGTTACGAAATTAGTGCCAAAGTTATAGAATTCTCTTTTTCTTCTTCCCTGTATGGACTGATTTCTGTACCAGCTATTCATACAAAACATAAACATAAGTTTACAAAAGGTAGAATTTCCTTTGTTAATAGTTTCTGTTTATCCTGCAAATATCCTAGGTCCCACTGTAAGTAAAACATTGACCAAATCTGTAAAAACCTAAGTAGTATCTTCCTAAAGCAACACAAAGCTTGGTATTAGAAATGGTAGAAGGCCACAGGAGAGATCAAGACAGAGGTCAAATGCCAACTGGGAGGAACTGCGACTGATGAGAACACAACAGAAAATGAGGTTTACAGAATCCATTACCTGATTTTCTTTAGCAGAAGATTCCAAAAAAGCTGCATTCCAAGATTCTGCCAAAGCTTTCCCTTCTTCATAACTGATCACCCTAGAGGAAAAGTAAAATTCTAGTTTAAGTACTTTGCTCTTCATTATGTAAAACATCTATAATTGATTTACGAAACAGGCTCCATTTTGGTCAATTTCTTTCTCATGAAGCAGAACCATGCCCTGGCCCAACATTGGTATCAAGAATGTAACACAGGAGTGTTTTAATTACGCCTGAGCTGGGGAACAGAATAGACACTGCTTTACGGGATTATACATGCTCCAGCAAACCTTCCACCTCAGAGAACATGATCCTATTTTCCAGTACTCCCATATCTGTAACAATTGACTATTCTACAGCTACGTTTTAAGCACCCAAGGCCAGGGGAAATTGTGAAAGGGCTTGAAGCTCAATTCTCTTGCGTGCAGGCTGTAAGAGTCTCTTACTCTCTGACATGAAGCTACCTGGGCATAGGACATCCACCTCCTTTGCTCCCCACTATAATCCCAAAACACTCAAAAGCCGCCTGCTGCATAAATGAGCACTACGTCTTTTTCGAGTTTGCTCTATGCAAAGTGGTAGATAACCTAAAGAGAGTTTCCCATCACGTTTACTCTCTCTTTTCTAGAGGAATGAAAGATTTCTATTGCACTTTTGCTTCTGCTGCACACGACCATAACATCTCTGAACAGATAGAAATCCTACAGCTAAAAATACTCTTGACATCAGAATAATTAAAATGACACGTCAGTGACTAAATCACCTTAGACTTGACTTCACTAATGATTTAAAAGCTACATACCTTTCCATATGCAGGTCTTTCTTATTCCCAACCAACATAATAGGTATTCTATTCATAAGGAAAAAAAGCCAAAATAAAGAGTAAGTGCCAGATTTTATTGCTCAGAAGAGACTATTATATAAGAAGTTTCTCTAACAAACAGATCAAACACTACTTACTGCACTTTCCCCACCATATCCAACAATTTGCCATGGATAACTTTAATCACTTCAAAACTATAAAAAAAACAAAAAAGCATAAATTAGACATCCATTTGAATGTCGAAGTCTTTAATGTATGTTACGCTGACAGCTGGAAAAATGTCAAATGTCACAGACTCAGCATTTTAACATAAACTTAACACAAAGAACTCTTGTTTTTTCCTAGCAATCTGTTCACGTGTGCACACATCTGACACTCAGTAACCCTGACTGAGGATGTGCAAAGTGAAACAGGTAAGGCATTCAAAGGGGAAAGCCTATCACTGGGCTGACAAACCACGTAAATGCAAACTTTAATCACCCAACTCATTTAGCAAAGAACCAACTGTTTACATTACAACATGTACAGCTTTTCCTAGAGTGGCCTAGTGCACTCAGCCTGTTCCTGTTTTCTTTCCTAGGTATATACATTCTCTGGGTGATGTCAATCTCTCTTGGCTTTCAATCAGACCAACACATCGATGACTCTAGGCTGGAGGTGGCTCTCACCGGGAAGGGCATCTGAGATGTCACAATGAGCACCTGGACTCTGCCACAGTAGCATTATTTATACCACTGACTGCTGGCAAATGGTCACGAACCATTTTCCATCCTCCCCAAAAAAAGCCATGCAAACACCTGCCAGCACATCGCTGGCTCTACTTTCAAAGCAGACCTAGAATCTCACGGTCTCTCACTCCCCTCCTCTGCTGCCACCCAGGTGTGAAACTCCTAGCCCAAGTCCGCCTGCATCCTCCACCCTTCCTGGCCACCTCTGGCTCAGCATAGCAACCAGAGGACTCCGCTGCAGCAGATGGACGGTGCCTTGTTCAATGCCCTCTGATGGGTGGCTATCTCTGTTTGGCCCCAGTGACTCCCAAACCTTGACCTCTGCCTCCATTCCCTTCTGTCCCCTCTTCCATTCTGTCCGAGCTGCACTGGCCTCCTGCCATTCCTCTAACACTGCCAGAGCCTCTGAAGTCACCCTCCGTGGGCCCGGTATGTTCCTTCCCTAGGGACCCCTTGCTCCAAGTCTTTCCTCAAATGCCACTTTTTTTTTGAACTGGAGTCTTGCTCTGTCGCCCAGGCTGGAGTGCAGGGTGCAATCTGGGCTCACTGCAACCTCTGTCTCCCGGGTTCAAGAATTCTCCTGCCTCAGCCTCCCAAGTAGCTGGGATTACAGGTATGAGCCACTGCTCCCAGCCTCAAACGTCACTTCTTAGACCTCTTCTGTTTACAGATTCCCTTTCTATTTCTTGCCCCTTCCCCATTTTATTTTTCTTGGCAGCATGGTCACACATATCCTATCTCACATGTGTGTCATTTTACTGTGTCTCCCACACCAGAAAGAACCAGTTCCACTAGGGCAGGGATTTGTCTGCTTTGTTCACGGTTGCATCACAAGCTTCCAACAAGTTAGCTTGTTGAATGAATTACACACGGTGCTATTTTAATTGATGTATGCTGTCACTCTGATAAAAACAAAAATGAAATGTAACCCCCCCACAAGCTTGCTGTGGGTCAACAATGGGATACAGGTGTCCTGAGGACCTGTGGTTGCAATATAGAACCATTGTTCCCTCAGCATGCTGTACTTGCCTACATTTTAAAGTGTCGCCACTTGGGCAAAAACACAGCTGAAAGAACTGGGACTGTGTGGCAGGCAGCCTGGAGCCGGTGCTACCCACACTGCAGCTGCGAGACTCTGAAGCAGAGGACACAGCTAGGCCACGCCCAGATTCCTCACCCACAAAACTGTGAGATCATAAATGTGTACTGTTCTAAGTGGATAAGGTTTTTGAGATCATTGATTTTCTGAATCAAACTAGTTGATTCAGAAAGTTTTACTGATGTATTTCTTGGATATTCATAAATATTTGTGTATTCCACATAGAGGTTTCTAAAAAACAAAGCACCACTCTTCTCATCTCCCTCATGTCTGAAATTTGAGAATGCTCATTATTACTACGAGCCACTATGAAAAAAAGGCATTATTTAAAACAGCCCCATTTGTTCCCAAACCTGCTTATGCTAGTTAAATTCATCATAGTCATAATTCATGTTACAAACTTTTGAAGTATGAGCGTAGACAGTTTTTGTTTCCCTGAAAACTGAAAGTTGAATACTGTGGATTGCTCTACTAAAAATGCTGCACCTTAATAAGGTGTGCCAAACCAACTGAAAAAGACTGGTGGGAAAAATCACACCAATCTGTAAATAGCTGAGGTGTAGACTGTCTCCCAAATAGCTCACTCGGAAGAAACCGAACCACAAGTCACAATGGACAAACAGCAGATGTAGCTGTACTGAACAGCAGTGGGTGAGCTCACATTCAAAGACGGCTACTGAAGATTCTACAAGACCAGTGACTGAATGTAGATACATGCATTACAAAACACTGGAGATTCACATCACGTTTTTGATTTTTTTCCCCTTAACCAATTTTTTTTTTTTTTTTTGAGACATGGTCTTGCTCTGTTGCTCAGGTTGGAGTGCAATGGCATGATCTCTGCTCACTGCAATCTCTACCTCCTTGGTTAGAGATTCTCCTGCCTCAGCCTCCTGAGTAGCTGGGATTGTAGGTGCCTGCCACCACGCTCAGGCAATTTTTGTATTTTTAGTAGAGACAGGGGTTTCACCACGTTGGCCAGGCTGGTCTCAAACTCCTGACCTCAAATGTTCCACCCACCTTGGTCTCCCAAAGTGCTGGGATTACAGGTGTGAGCCACCGTGCCTTGCCCTTAACCAATGTTTTAAAGTAACTAACCTGGCTGCCTCAGATAAGAGAGGTCTTCTCCTATGTCAATACACCCAATTTATGGGTGACAAAGGCACTGCGAAGTTACTTGTCCAAAGTTGGTAGTGGGGATAAATGAAAACCCACATCACCCATCTCTCAAAAGCAGGTTTCTTTTTTCCATTTCTAGACATTATAAAATAGGATGTATTTTTGCTTTGTTCACTCAGAACAGTTCTAAGGGGTTTTACGATATAAAGGAATAATCTGAGACTTCTATTTCACAAATAATGAAAATGGTTATTTAAATAGGGGCTAAATTCAATGAAAAGGATCAGACAATTCTGATGAACAAACTGGTTGATTCGGAAAGTTTTACTGACGTATTTCTTGTATATTCATAAATATGTGTGTATTCAGCATATAGGTCAAAAAAACAAAACATCATTTTTCTCATACTCCTTCATGTTTGAGATTTGAGAATGCTCATTAAACTAGGGACTACTAAGATGAAAGGCATGTAACAAAACACATCCATTTTAGTAAAGAGAAATCTGGTCAAAACTTGTAACAGTGCCACTGAGAAGACACAGTACCAAGCTTTTTGTCCTCTGCTTTGCACTAGGCCAAAGTTTTCTTAAATATATAAGGTTTCTCAGTGAGCACATTTTTGTATTTTTAATCCAGTTCAATGTAGTTTTCAATTTTCCCAGTGACACACGCTAATTTTCACCTTGAATCTATAATGTCATTTAATTTGTACCCACCAAAAAAGAGATTAAAAAAAAATAGTGGATGCACTAAGAACATTTTCTACCTACTATTTTAATTAGCCTCAAAGTAACAATTGGTAAAGTAACACCAACATAATTTTTCTAAAAATCACCTAGAATAAAATTATACTTACCAACAACAAAACAATCTTTGAATCATGTTTTTCAAGTAAACTAGTAAAATAATGGGAATTCATAAACAAACATGAAGTTCCAAAGTTAATCATTAGATTATTGGTACATTAAATTTGTTCTAGTCAAGGCCTTACACATGGCAGGCACTGAAATGAAAAATCTTAGAATTTACTGAGCAAAGGAGAGCTTAACATGAGTTATATATGTAATAAATACATTTTGAAAATATACAATTGAAATTAAGAAAACCTTTGCACAAAAACAGCAATAGTTTTACTATTTAAAGTGCTCTTGGAAGTCAGTAAGAAAATGATGTTTCCAAATAGTTAGTACACACTGGTCCTAAGCATGAAATCCAATCTAAGCATTGCTTTTAGTGACAAGAGTATAAATACATTAAACAGGAAAAGAGGTATCCATCTATTGTTGAACATGAAATATTATAAAGCCATTTACTATTTCAAACACTAGGTAATATGGAAAAATATATATTACAATGTAAGTAAAAATGCGTAACCGAGGGAGACTGAATTTTTAATTTTAGTTAATTTAAACAGCCACCTGCAGCACAGATAGCAAACATTTCCATCACTGCAGTTAAGTTCCACTGGAAAGTGTCAGCCTTGGCTGTGCAACTGGAGATACAGCTATGAACCTCAGCACTGTCATTATGTACCCCTGGGCAAGTTGCTTTAGCTCTGTCACTCAGTTTATATGTAAAGTGGGATATAAAACATCTCTGATGAAGGACTGTTTAAGGTAATGATGAAATAAGTAATGTATCACATGCAGGCAAAGAGCATAGCAAACTCCCTAACGTGACGCACACACCCAACAGGTGCTAGGCAGCTAGCAAACTCCCTCCACTGGCACTGACACTTTCATGAAGTCTTCACACATAAGCTGTCATCAACGCCCAGAGCTCTGCTGCTGTACACAGCCAGTTGTTCTGTTAACAGACACAGACCACTAATCCTCCTGATAACACATGCCACCCTCTGAAAACAGAGATGGAATATGAAATACGTAGCTAGAGGAACCAACATCCATTCTTACTAATAAAAATAGTGGCTCTGTTTTTATGTAGTAAAGTGAGACCCTATTACCAAAAGGTCTTATTTCATAAATTCAAAGGATAAGATACTGAACAAACCCAAACCCCCATGTTTTATTAGAAAATCTATTTACCCTTAATATGGCAAACACACACACAAAATAACATCAATTTAGGCATTTCCCATTTCAATTAGCAGAAAAGCTGAGATGATGGTAAACCACTATTTATCTAGACAGCTCGAGGTAAGAAAGCGCCTTTTATCCTATCGGTGTAACTAACAGAACATCCAGTGAGCCGTGTTTCCCCCTAACAACCTAGTTGCTCTGCAAGAAAATCACTAAAAAGCATGTAGCCTAATAATTCTAATTGACACTATTAATAATTCTAGCACAGTCCTTTAAAAAGATCAGTGCTATCTATGAGTAGCAAATAAACTCAAGCAGGCAGCAGGAGCCTTACCTTTTGATTGATGTAACAGAATACACAAGAATATAGCCATTAATATCGATGGAATATGTCTGAGGAAAGATAGAATATTCATCCTGTGGAAAAAAAATTACATTTGAGTAGTCTTCATAAAGCATCACAAACAACCTTACCCAAAGTTTTTCACGTACTATCTTAAGAAATCAAAGTAGACAGAGTGGATTACAATATTATGCCAGAAACAGCGCACACTGAGGCTTTAAGAATGGCTTGGAGGTGGTAATGTGCTTCAAGGCAGTATTTCAAAATGACTAGCTGTTCCAGAACTTTAGGGGGAAGGCTGATGACCTCTGTAACTCCTGGGAGAAGAGGATGGATGGAGCACAAAAATGACTGGCTCTGTGATCTCAAAACAATGGATGAGCGTGACTAAGTCCAGAATCTTCTAGACCTCAGGACATTCATAAATCCTACTGATTTATTCTATAAATCTGTATTTTTATATTTGAAACTGTCATATTATTTGACCTGTTCTCTGCATGTCAGTCACAATCACCTGAGCTTCAATCTACAGGTTGTTAGAGGGGTGCCATTAGCATCTAGGGGTGGGGGAAGAGAGGGAGGGGGAGAGAGAAAAGAGGATCAAAACACTAGATTCAACTGAGGTATTCAAACTTTTGGGAACCAAGCGAGCTATCTACTGAGCAAGTCTAGGAATTAGAAAGATACCTATTACGCAACAGCATAGTAGTCTCTAGTTTTATAAAGCAGCATTATGAAACTTCGCTTCAGATACACATTAAAGCATACAGAAAGTTCTATGTCAGTGCAGTTTTCAACAGCACATGCCACTGTCTGGTACAAACATTTCATTCTCAGTTAAAACTAAATTGTCAACATAATACATGTCCCAACCACTATTACGGAAAAATCACATCATGCTACCAGTAGATTAAGCAGCAGTCTACCATTTTTATAAACTCACAGTATGGTTATAACCACTGTTTATGACAGCCCAGAATTACTGCCCTAAGGTAAAGGGCAGTCTTCTTTAAAGAAAAAAAAAAAATTTTTTTTGTACTATAATTCTTTGATATAATAAGATTAAAAACAAAATCCCAAATGATTTTAATCATTAGCTCAGCTACAGTAGGTTCAAAGTTAAAATTTTGTTTTCCCTAAAGGGAAAACGTAGAAACACAGAAAATAGTACTTATGTCTAAGAAACACTGAAGAAAAAAACCACCAGTTAGAAGGTATAATGGAGGAAAAAGTCCCCACTCATATAATTCTGACTTTTTTTTTTTCTTTTGAGACAGTCTTGCTCTTGTCACCCAGGCTGGAGTGCAATGGCACTATCTCGGCTCACTGCAACCTCCACCTCTCAGGTTCAAGTGAGTTTCTTGCCTCAGTCTCCAGAGTAGCTGGGACTACAGGCTACACCACTACCCTGGCTCATTTCTGTATTTTTAGTAGAGATGGATTTTATCATGTTGGCCAGGCTGGTCCTAAACCCCTGACCTCAGGTGATCCGCTTGCCTTGGCCTCCAAAAGTGCTGGGCTTACAGGTGTGAGTCACTGTGCCCAGCCTTTTTTTTTTTTTTCTTTTGAGACAAGAGTTTCACTCTGCCATGTAGGCCACAGTATAGTGGCAGTATCTTGGCTCATTGCAACCTCCACTTGCCAGTTTCAAGCGATTCTCCTGCCTCAGCCTCCCGAGTAGCTGGGATTACTGGCGAGTATCACTATGCCCAGCTAATCCAGCTAATTTTTGTATTTTTAGTAGAGATGGGGTTTCACCATTTTGGCCAGGCTGGGACTCCTGACTTCAGGTGATCTTCTTGCCTTGGCCTCGCAAAGTGCTGGGATTACAGGTGTGAGCCACCACGCCTGGACTTTAAAGTCTACTTTCTGAGAAAGAATAATAGCAATATAACAGCAGTTGGGAAGGCAGGTGAGTAGAAACCATAAGGCTATCATACAATAATATTGTACTGGCTCACAAGTAGAACAGACTGGAAAATCTAGAAAGACCTGATAGATATGAGAATGAGGTACATAACAATATTGGCATTTCAATGAGTAAAGATCAAAAGTAACCCTCAACTGACACAGAGGGACAAGCCCAGAGCTACCTGGGGTGAATGGCGAAGCTGGATCTCCAATGCACACCCTGGCAAAAATGTATTCCAGAGGAATCAAAGGTTTAAAATGAAAACTATGTGTACAATAGATGGGAAAGCTTAAAAAATATTAAAAAAGATTAATAAATCCCAGTATGGGAAAATGAAAAAGTTCTTCATGGTTACAAACCTCTCAAATAAAAACCATAAATAGAGGACAAACTGAAAACAAAACTGTGCATCTCGGATCATATACAAAATGCTAATTTTCTGCACATATCAGGGGGAATCTCACATCAACACACAAACACCAACCACCCAATAGAAAAAATATGGCAAAGTACACAGACAGGATAATTCACAGGGGGAAAAAATACAAATGTCTTCCAACCTAGGAAAAATGAAAGCCCCTCCTAAGAAGAAACATGCATAATTAAAAGTACACCGGGAAGCTATTTTTTACCTATCAGACTAGCACCGGAAGATTTGGTAACACACAATGCTGGTGAAGGCGTCGGGAAATAGACACTCTCATTCACTGCTGCCAAAAACATGAACCCTAACCCTATGATAGCCCATATCCAGGAAGTGTTCTTATGTGCATACTACTCCATGTCTACAACAACATCTGGGATGTTCACTAAGGCAAGACTGGCAACCATCTAACTGCTGATCAGCAGTTAACTTACGATCTATATCCCAACAACTGGGTATTACGCAGCCTTGGGGGAAAAAGAGGCCATAGGTATTGATATGGAATAATCTCCAAGATCAGATGTATTACTTTTTGTGTAAAAGGAAAAAAACCCCAAGCTTAAAGCCATATTTGCATATTCATGTATGAAGTATCCTAGAGACATAAACTAGAAACTGGTAAATGGACTGCTGGTGGGAGTAGGGGGTTAGATAGCTAGAGTAGGAAAGTGACGTTTTACTACTTACCTTTTTGTGTTATGTTTGTACCATGTGCATCACACCTATTTTTTAAAAAAATAAACTTAATTTTCAAAAAAGCAAATTTGGTTACATTATTTAATGGACTGTCATTGAATCAATTTTTAAAATTATTTTTATTAGTTTTTGAGACGGAGTTTCGCTCTTGTTGCCCAAGCTGGAGTGCAATGGTGCAATCCTGGGACACTGCAACCTCCACCTCCAGGGTTCAAGCAATTCTCCTGCCTCAGCCTCCCAAAGAGCTGGGATTACAGGCGTGTGCCACCACATCTGGCTAATTTTGTATTTTTAGTAGAGACGGGGTTTCACCATGTTGGTCAGGCTGGTTTTGAACTCCTGACCTGAAGTGATCCATTGGCCTCGGCCTCCCAAAGTGTTGGGATTACAGGCATGAATCCATTTTAATTATTAACCCATTTATGCCGGAGATTGCAATTTGTGTGTGTGTGTGTGTGTGTGTGTGAAAAATCAGACCTTGGCGATGACCTTGAGCAGTAGGATATAAATAACTCCCACAAGCTTAGTATTCCAATAATGGAACACTAGGCATACATGGGTTAATACAGAGGCTACTTTTTTTTTTTTTTTTGATACCTCACATTCTTATCCCAAAATTCATTTAGGGTACATGTTCTCACCCTAAAATTGGGCAAAGCCAAAATATTTCATCCAATCTAAAAACAATCTGTATTTAACTCTGTTGATCATCACTCCTAGGTGGGCGATTAAACCCCAGTGCTGTGGATGCACTGGCAGAAGCTACTAAGCCGTAACAGCACTCGCTAACAAACATTGCTCTGCGGCAACGCACGTGTGCAATGTCACGAGTGAGATGTGTAAGTTAGACAAATCTACTATAAATTACTTTGAAAAGAATATACCCCCTAATCATCCTACCCTACTACTACCAGTCTTACTCCCAGAACTAGCCCAGTATGCATCCAATTTATAAAGCAGCTCTTGGAGCAGTAAACGTGTGACTTGTTTTCATCCAGTTGTCAATGGAATGAAGGATGAAACCATGGCAGGACATGCCTGTGCTTCACTGTCCTGGGCTGGAAATAAAGAGCACATCTTTATTTGACTGTCTCTCAACTGTAAATCTAACCTTCAAGAACTACTAGTTGCAATGAGAACAAATTATTTAAAGTAGTCAAATGTGGATATATTTTGTGCAAAAATTCTCTAAGTACTTTTACCCAGTTGTAGCAGAGCCCAAAGGGGAAGACAACAGGGCTGCTAATACAACCACTGCTCTCATCTCCTATCACACACTCTCCTCGAACGCTGGAGCTTTTGCTTTCACTGTTTGTATTACTACATCACTAAAACATTTTCAATTATTTGATGTCCAAGTGTACATTTATGATCTAGGACAAAACAGTACCTCAGAGGAACATTATCTTCCAACTTGGTAATTCAAGCCAATATAAAGAAATGTATTCTTTAGAGAAATCTTTTCAAAGACAGCTCTCCAAGTATTATGAACCTATGCACTTGCACCCATGCAGCCTGTCCACACAGTTCATATGCTGGCATCACACTTGCCTCAGCAGCATTAAAGGTCTACAAAGGGCACAGCCCCTTCAACCCCAGTCTGACAATCCTGCAACAATGCCAGTTATCACTATAAAGCTCTGAGGCACAGAAAGATTTCTTTACCTTTTTTTTTTTTTTTAAGAGATGATATCTCGCTCTGTTGCCCAGGCTGGACTGCAGTGGTGCTATCATAGCTCACAGCAACCTCAAATTCCTAGGATCAAGTGATCCTTCCATGTCCCAAAGTGTTGGGATTAAGAGCATGAGACACCGCACCAGGCCCTCATTCGCTTTCTTAAGGTTATTGGATTAGCAACAAAAGCCAAGATTCAAACCCAGGCAAGTATGACTCCAGGACCACATTCCAAAGAGCTGAAATACTGGTTCCCTGAATTGCCTGATATAAAAACTGTTTCCACAGTAACACTACATGAAAGTGATTTATCAATTTACATTCTCATCACTTTCCAGGAGCTTAAAGATTTCAAATAAGGATACAAAGACAAATTGAAGGCTTGATAGTGTCAGAGTCCCACAATAAACAGAACAGCTGTATTTCTTTGCCCAAGACACTCTAAGTTACACCTGTTGTCCCAACATAATTATTATTAGCACCCCCAATCCACAACTCTAAAAGTGTCTTGGTTTAGGCAATAAATTATACGGTCAACGTAACCATAAAAGAAAGATACAAACCCCAACAATCCAACACCATTTCCTTCTCAAGTGGCTCTTCCCTTTCCTACTAGTTTCTCATGAGTCATGTCACCTGTGCATGGCCCCCCATGGAGACGTCTATGCTCCCCTGGCCCCAATCATCCCCAACTCATATTCTTGTCAAGAGGACAGGTATCGTGGCATGAAAGCCTAGGATGCTCTACTCTAATGAAAGCATCAAGAATCTGACTGCTAAAGCACATTACATTCACCACCAGCAGGAAGTGTGTAGGGCGAGTGAGGGAGGCACATATAGCTCTGTGTACAAGCTCAAAGAGACAAACACATTTATTTTGTTTGAAGCTTCCAAAATGGAAACCTCAGGGTTCCTCCAGTGCTAGCATCACTCAATACAGCTACCTTCTGGCTTCACAAAGGCATCACACTTTCCTTCTACATTTACTTCATACACAAAGCAGAGGGAATTCATTCTAAACCCAAAGAACAGGTCATATTATTCTGGGTCTACTCCAGTTTCCCCAGATTCCAGAAAAAAAGCACTCATTTAACATGACTGACTAGATCACACTACACTCACCCTCCCGCCACTCTTCCCCTTTGATTATAAGTTGTAAGGGTGGGCCGGGCGTGGTGGCTCACACCTGTCATCCCAGCACTCTGGGAGACCAAGGCAGGCAAATCACCTGAGGTCAGGAGTTCAAAACCAGCCAGGTCAACATGGTGAAACCCTGCCTCTACTAAAAACACAAAAATTAGCCGGGTGTGGTGGTGGACACCTGTAATTCCAGCTACTGGGAGGCTGAGGCAGGAGAATCATTTGAACCTTGGAGGCATCGGTTGTAGTGGGATTGTGCCATTGCACTGTCCAGCCTGGGTGACAAAGCAATACTCTGTCTCAGAAGAAAAAAAAAAAAAAAATGCATGTTGCAAGCGCAGGAGGAATTAAGAGCTGAAATCCCAGCTTCTTTCTTTACATTCCTCACCCTCCAGTGAAGAAGTCTGAAGTCAGTCTAACAGAATGGTTTTTAGTAAAAGCAGGCCTGGACGCCATGGTAATGGTGCAGCTAAGCTGTCAGAAGGCTTTTCTTTGTTCCATGTACTCTTTTCCCCCTTGCTTCCAGTCAACCCCCCTGGTGATGCACTCCACACATCCCTGCTACATTAACAGATCTGTGAATATCCTTTCAGGGGGGATTATTTGACTTTTGGCCATTACATATTGTCTATCAAATAAAGTGAAGCTCCCTACTCTAGTAATCACTCTCAAATCCACCCGCCCAGATACTCTAACTACATAAACTAAAGGCAACACTCAAACCAGAGCCTGGACTCCAATCAAACTGGTATGGCCCAGGTCTTCATAAGATTAAATCAGCTCATTCCTGCCCTATGCCCCTCTTACGCCTTTCCTCTAGAAAAGATGTACTTCTGCCCTAATGGAGGAGAACACATATTACACAGAGAAAGAAAGCACTTATGTGACTCTCTAACATAGAATTAAAGTTCAGAAAATAGAAAACCAGTATCCTGTAATAAGTATCAGCCCTTACAATGTTAATATATTTAAAGCAATTCTAAAGCAGGAAAACAAGTTATTAAAAAACAACTGCCAAAAATGTCTTAGAAAAGACAGAGTGGACAGCATATTAACATTTAGTTATCTACGTACGCTCCTCGACTTCTGACGGAGTTACATCCCGATAAACCTACCGTAAACCAAAAATATCATGAGTTGAAAATGTATCAAATACCCCAAGAGACCCATGGCAAAGACGAGAAACTGTAAAGTTGAGCCACTGCAAGTCAAACCATTAGGAGTCAGGGACTGTCTGCACACGACATGAGGGGTTTTCTTGGCATAGCTGGTACTTAAGTGCTAGGGCCAAGACTGTCAGACATGCCGTGTAAGATTCTGAGATACCAGCGGTCACTTACTTGCCCAGCTGTGTCTACAAGTTGAAGATGATATTCTTGTCCATTTACTGTGATCAACTTTGTAAAAGCTACAGGGAAAAAGGGAATTAAATATTAGTTAAAAAAAATTAACTCTAAACCACTTAAAGTTTGAACAATGACAACCAATCAAGCACAGAGTCCCTAGCAGTCTCACAGAAAGGCTCCACGAAACAAAAAAGAACAAGTCTCTGACTTGTATAGATTCTCCCCTATGTCCACTGTTTAGCTAAGAAACACATTAGCTGGCTAAAATCAAGCTTGGTAAACCTTGATTCTTTTTCAAAGAAACAAGGTAGGTAACAATTCATATGCTGTAACAGCAATTGAATGCTCTGTGGCAAATCCTTCCTCTTGTGAAAAAGTGAAATATACTACATAAAGTCTGAGGTCTAGAATAAACCAAAAGCATAAAAATTTCCCATTAATTTATAGGAAGTCTGGCATCATAGCACAAAGAACTATTAGTTGAAGTGCTACGAACTTTTAGTATATAGAAAAAGTAACAGTTTTACTGACGGATAAAACAGCAATGAAACAGGTATTCTGTGTTGAAGTCATCATTCCCACTTAAGCTTAAGGATCCAAGCAATTTGTCACAACCTCTTTTCCCTGACAAGGGAGGAAAGAAAATCAGACTTGAATAACTTCCGGAAAAGTCAATTCAGATTTCAAGGGAGACAGACTTCAAGCAAATACAGACAAAAGAGGAAAGAACTACTGACAGTAACAGTGTAAAAATAACCACCTGGAACCCTGACAAGGAAGTGTAACGGATTTCTCTTGCACACCTGGCCCTAGCCATCTTGACTCATGATGAATTCTCCAATCTCCTGACTGGCCGTCCTATATGACTAGAGCCAGGCAGCACAATCCATCCTTCATACAACTGAGAGAGGTCCCACTCTGCCCACAGCAGAAAGGCAAAACCGAAACAAACACATGGAAATGACACGAGAAAATTCTAAGTAATAAGGAGGACTGATCTGAGATCTTATCTGAATTATATGAGTTTCACAGGGAAAGAAAAGATGGC
Source organism: Alouatta palliata (assembly GCA_004027835.1). NCBI lineage: Eukaryota > Metazoa > Chordata > Mammalia > Primates > Atelidae > Alouatta > Alouatta palliata. Next base: position 13,209 of record PVKV010013069.1, on the reverse strand, counting down.
TGAAAGATAAGCAATCATCACAGAGAACCGTATTAGCATCACACTTTTCTAATACAAGCAGGGGTGCCAGAGGTCAGGTGAGTAAAGATTACAAACCACACCACGAAATCAATGGCCACACTATGTTACGTTTGTACCTTTTCTGGAAGTTATCACTTTTAGGAAACAGTTCAATCAGATAGAAACTGAATCGGAGTATTTCAAGCTGGGGTGACACCCAATATAACCTATTTCATCAATTCTAAGAAATAATTCAGATTTGTTTTCACACTGTCTCCTCTCTGAACTTGGGATGCATCTTTCAATGCTGGAGCTTTCAGTCCTTGTCAGCCCGGGGGGCAGTCACTATATAGCTGTGTGAAAACCTTCAGTCAGGTAAGATTGCAGTATGAGAAGTATGTAAGAAACACTGGTGGGCAATAACACCAGTGACCTTCAATTAGAACTAAGTAACTGTGGTTATCAAGTATAATTATAATGACAAGGTTACTGAAAGGAAACATCATTCATTCATTCATTTATTCAAGAACAAATTTCTTGAGTGCCTATTATCACCAACGAACAGCAGTGTTGTGGGTGCTCGGGATGCTGCAGTCTCTTGACACTCAGTGAGCTTAGATCCCAGGGAAGAAAAGAAGATTTAGACACACACACGTACCCTCCCACCCTGTTGGGTATCTTCCCTGGGAGTGGAATATCCAGGCAGAGGTTAAACAGCAAGTGAAAAAAGCAAAAAAGTCAATGCAGCTAAAGCTGAGAATGGTAGGCAGGTACCTAGGACGGACAGGAGGCAGAGGGCCCTATAGAACTTGTGAGTTTTACTCTGAATGTGATGGGAAACCAAGGAAAGATCACTCTGGCTATGCTGTAAATAATAAAATGGTCACAGGGATACTAAGCAGGAGCCCATGACACAGGGACCAGTGTTGTGACTATACAGACTATCACAATCTATAGAAGGTGACACTGGCCTGGATTAGAGGTGTAGATATTCTGGAAGTATTTCAGAGGCAGAACCAAAAGGATTTTCTGATTGACTGGAAGTGGGATGTGAGAAAATGAAGTCAGGATGACTACAAAGCTTCTGGTTTCAGCAACTAGATAAAAAAGTTGCCACTTACAAGAACAGGAAAGACTGGGGGAAGAAAACTAGCGATGGGAGAGGAAGGGAATTGAGAGTTGAGTTTTAGAGATGTTAAATTTGGGATGCCTATTAAACACCCAAAGGGAAATGAGGGCAGTTAAATAAAAAAATCCAGGATGCAGTGGCGCATGCCTGTAATCCCACTTTGGGAGGCCCAGGCAGGACTGCTTGAGGCCTGGAGTTTAAGACCACTCTGGGCAACACAGTAAGACCCAATCTCCACAAAAAAAAGAAAAACTGCTCCAGCATGGTGGCTCGAGCTTGTAATCCTAGCTATTTGTGAGGCTGAGGGAAGATCATTTTAAGCCCAGGAATTCAAGCTTACAGTGAGCTATGATCATGCCACTGCACTCCTGCCTGAAGGACAGAGTGAAAGACCTTGTCATGTAAAAGAAAATAAATTATAAAATAAAATAAAGCCCAGAGTTTGGGGGAGAGGTTGGGGCTGAGAACATACACTGTTGAGTCAATAGCAAGTGGAAGAGAGGGGAAGATCACCTGAGGGCAAGCGCAGAGGAAAGGCCAGAGCTGAGGCACCCCATGCTGCCGAGTCAGAAAAATGCAGAGGATTCGGCCAAGAAGACTAGGAAAGTACTGGCCAGTGAGCAAGAGAAAAAAAGGTAGGAGATGTAATTGTACATAGTGTATAAAAGAAATAAAACATTAATAAACATTTGCATCTATTTTTCCATGTAAAAAAGATGTAACTTGTCCTACACGTAGCAGTAAAATGAAAAAGACCTTCCATCTTGCTGTCATAGGAAAACTGCCAGTTTTTGTTACTACAGAAAAAAGGGAGGTATAATAAGAGATAGGATAGACTAGGAAATAATTCTACTCTCTAATCTTAACCTCATGTCCAAGTGGAAAGCTGGCTTTCTTCTGACATCACTTTCCTTGAGCCCTCTTCTCCCTGCCTCTTTCGATCACCAGAGAATCCATTTCCAATCTATTGGAATCCATTTCCAAAGCTGTTACTGGTAAATGCTACTAACCAAGGTCACAGAGGTTTCTAAAATGTGGTGTTCACAAAACAAGATCTGTGTTAACAAAGTGTGGTGAGGACTCTTCATTCATACCCTATTGAGAAGTCCACACCCGGGACGCAGTGCCTTGAGAATGCTACAACACCTAACTGGAATCTCCCAAGTATCTAGAAGGCACTTCATCATTTACCAGCAGTGCTATCTTGAGATGGCAGAAGTTGGAAACTGCTGCTATGCTTTTTTATATAAACTACCATTAGCTTAACTTCATCCTACCAATTTAGTTTGTATTGTTAGATCAACACCACAGTAGATAATGAAGGTATATTTGCGTAACTAGTACTTCCTAGTTACGCTTCCTAGTTTGGGGCTTTCAAATTTCCCCAAACTAGAAAATATGCGGTTTTATTGATATTACTCTCCTATACACCTACTGTTGATGACACAGTCCCAGAATTTTTGCTCTTACCATGATACTTCATTGAAATGTGTCACCACTGAGTGTTTGCTATAACAGCTTATTCTAATATAAAGTAAAATAACTACTAAATTATTTCCAGATCTACAGAGTAGATCTGTGAAACTCATATAATTCCACTTATTTATGTTGACAGCAACAAGTACATGATAACCTTTTCTAATTTATTGTTATCACCAAACAATGTTTTTGTACCAAACAGTGAACAAAAGGGTGGAATAAAGGCTCCTGCCCTGTGTTAGGTTATCAGAAGTGTGTTAAGTAGAATATAATGCCTGAACATACCTGACGAACTTTTAATAGATAATCTTCTTGTTTGTTTCTGTTCTTGCCTACAGACTTTAATAAACAAGTACTCTGAATTCATTTTTGAGGTGAAAAAAAGTCTTCATTATTAAACTGTAAGATGAGAAAAGATTTAAAATACGACTAAAGAGGATGTTGATAGCCTCAAAAAAGTAGGGTCATGTTACTCTGTTTCTGAGATAGTAAGTTGGACTTTCTTCTGATCCATTATTTACTAAGAAAATGTATTTATGTACAACTCCATGACTTTCCTTCCAACTCAATTTTTATTTTTGAGACTGCATCTTGCTCTGTTGCCTAGGCTGGAGTGCAGTGACGTGATTACAGATCACTGCACCCTCAAACTCCTGGGCTCAAGTGATCTGCCTGCCTCAGCTGAGATTACAGGCGCATGCCATCACACCCAACTAATTCCAACTCAGTATGAAATGGCATGAGGATACATACACAATTATCCATTTTTATAGGCAGAGCTTACGAACAAAACAATCTTCTATTGTTCGATTAACACAATTCCAAAATGAACCTTATTATTTCAAGGATATAAAATCCTAAATTGCTATGTATAGCAAATATTAAAGTCCAAGATGATGGTTTTCTTACATTCTTATTCCAGTGGACAGATAACCAAGCTTGTTCATCTAGCATTCACAGGAATCTGCTCCTCACACTTGCTTACTATTCTATAATGACCAGCTAGACAAATCACTGGATGTATTCAGGACTCCTCCCTGCAGATAGCGGCAGAGGCTACTTTCAAATATAACATCTTGAAAGGTTAATTTCAAAAATCTTCCCAGAGTTAGTTTATCAACCGATAGGTTTCCCTCTCTGCTACCAGCACACTGGGACACAAATGACAGCCAAATATTTTAAGCAAGGGGTGGACAAACTTTTTCTGTAAAGGGCCAGATAGTATTTTAGGCTTTGTAGGCCACCTGGTCTCTGCTGTAACTCTTCAACAGCTCTGCCATTGTACAGCATGTCAGGGACAACATGTAAAGGAACAAGCATGGCTGTGTATCAGTAAAACTTTGTAGACGTTAACAACTGAATTTTATATCATTTTCACATGTCAGACATTATTCTTCCTTGGACTTTTAAAAAAATATATTATGCTTAAATGTAAAAACCATTCTTAGCTCTTGGTCTGTATAAAGACAGGCAATGGGCCTTTTTGGCCTGCAGGGTGTCATTTGCCAAGCTCCTTGCGGTAAGCCAAAGTATTCGAGTGATTTGAGCAGGTGAAATCTGCTTCCTGTCTAATATGCCAATCAGGTGTTGATGAATCCCATGTTTAAATATACATGTTTCTGGTGACAAATTCTAGGTAAGTCCTGGTCTCAAGAATCTGAAAAAACTATTTCCAGAGCCTACCTGAGGTTCTAAGATAGCCTGAAAAGACCAGCTTCCAATAGACCAGATTCCCTGGGTGATAGTGTTTCAGATTCTCCTTAGCAATCCCTAGAACAAAATCTGTCTCAAAGCTGGGCAGTGTCATATGCCTGTTTCCAGCTACTTGGGAGGCTGAGGAAAGAGGATCATTCGAGTCCAGGAGTTTGAGTCTTGCCTGGGTAACACTGGACCCACATCTCCTTAAAAAAAAAAGGTCTCATGGTCCTAGAATCCATCAGGAAGATTCTGAAACCATGGTTTAATATTGATCAAAGTAAAGGTCATGGCTGGATCTGGTCTTCCCTGCTTTTTTCTGCACATGGCCAAAAATGTCAACAGGCTTTTTTGAGCAAACTTCTTTTTAATGCTGCAACTGCTCTCTCCAATCCCAGAATAGTTCATTTCTCTTACAAATCTTTAGGACTGGAAAGAAGGCTATAGAGAAATGAGGGTGGGAGTATGGCTTCTGTAAGAATGAGGACCAGGCATCTGGAGTGTTTTTCATGCTTTCAAGCTTGGAATCCCTGGAAACTGCTATGGCTGGGTGGAAGAGGGTGTGGGGGAGAAGACTGTGCTCTCCATTACTGTTTTGGAGCAGATTCTGGAATACGAAGGTTCCAGTAAAGGGCCGGATTCCTACTGACTTGAATTAACAATTTCTAGATGGCAGGGGATATGAACATGGAATCAAAAATCTTTCAGGGTAAAGTAGGTAAATCTTTCGAAAGTTTTCTTTGACTCCAACTGGGAGACATTCAGAATTTACCTCCTGCACTCAAAGCTTCCATGAATACACAATGACTATTTTACACAAAAGAAGGCTTCTCAGTTTTTAAGTACTTGTAAACAATACTTACTGTTTTCTATGGTTGGATCGTAGGAGTCGACAAATTGGCCTTCAACAAATTGAATCGTCAATGAGGACTTCCCTATAAAAGAGAACAAGAGCTTAGAGTGTGTTGGCATATAAAGGTAAAAATTTTTAGTTTTGCTGTTTTATTAAAAAAACCATTAATAGATGAAAAAACTAAAGGTATTAAGGTCAGAAAACATTCCTTTAATAAGCATTTGGGCAATTTCAAAAAATGAAATACATTTCATTAATTTACTTTATATGAGGATATTATGCAATTAAGCTATTACAAAGTAAACATGTCTATGACATTAACAAATATTACTCACCAACAAGCACATCAGATATTCTGTTAAAGGTAAATGAAAAGGTTTAAAGTAAGCTAATTTCCTCCAGTATCCTTGGAATCTAGCTATTTAATTTTAATATGAAAATTAACATGATTAGTTTCTTTATAGTCTTTCATACATGACGGTTAGAAGTGTAACCAAGTACAGCTTTTAAAAAGAGTAATTCGGCTAGGCGCGGTGGATCACGTCTGCAACCCCAGCACTTTGGGAGGCTGAGGCAGGTGGATCACCTGAGGTTAGAAGTTCGAGACCAGCCTAGCCCACAAGATGAAACCCTGTCTCTACTAAAAATACAAAAATGAGCCAGGTGTGGTGGCGGGCACCTGTAATCCCAGCTACTCGGGAAGCTGAGACAGGAGAATCACTTGAACCTGGGAGGCGGAAGTTGCAGTGGGCTGAGATTGTACTACTGCACTCCAGCCTGGGCAACAGAGCAAGACTCTGTTTAAAAAAAAAAGAAAAAAAGTAATCTGAAAATACGTAACGTAAGTCTTTATTTTAAAAACTCCTTTGAAGATAGAAATACTATCTCATTCAGTATCAAATGCCTAGCAGTATCCAGACAATTAAGGAATGTTATGGATTTCACAAAAGCACCAGTAATAACTGAATTTATATGTTAACAAATCAACAACCAGAGCCTCAGCTTCTGACTCTTCTGTTACCTAAAATGTCTACTGGAGAGAACTTTATAACAGGGTATGTGCCCTGTGAAGAAACCACATGAGAGAACACAGTTCAGATGACTTTATCACCAGGAATAAGGAGGTGGTCCCTCCCTAATTTCACCCCCAATCCCTTCCTTCTCTCTTACATCCTCGGAACATTATCACATACATCTATATGCCTGGCATACTTAACTCCACCACAACAGGACGTGCAGTGAGAGCGAAGGAGAGGCATGGTAACACCGTCTTACACTCCTGGGTTTAACTTATGCTTGTTTCTCCTCCAAACTATAGACAAGCATAGTTGCACAATGTTTTCACACCAAAGGCATTTCTCAACATTTAAATTATTAAAAAGGTGTACAGTGGCTCAAGCCTGTAATTCCAACACTTTGGGAGGCTGAAGCAGGTGGATCACCTGAGTTCAGGAGTTCGAAACCAGCCTGACCAACATGATGAAGCCCCATCTCTACTAAAAATACTAAAAAACTTAGCCAAGCATGGTGGTGGGCACCTGCAATCCCAGCTACTTGGGAGGTTGAGGCAGAAGGATAGCTTGAACCCAGGAGGCAGAGGTTGCAGTGAGCCAAGATCGTATCACTGCACTCCAGCCTGGGCAACAGAGCAAGACTCCATCTTAAAAAAAAAAAAAAAAAAAGTAGGGGTTGCTGGGAAAGGCCACAAGTTGGCAGACCTATTTACTCTTCACCAGCGGCCCAATATATAGTTCAGAATGTCTCTAGAATTACTAAATCCTGAAATTATTCTCTACAAAGCAGTCTACATGAGCATTTGAAAATTAAATGCTACTTCTCTGCTTTCAATCCTCATTGCAATTAGAGTAAACTGCCAACTTCTAACCACGGCCCACAAATACCAGGCCATGTCTGCTCTGACTACTACCTCTCCGACCTCATCGGCCAGCAGATCCTGACAACCCACCCTGAGGCTCCAGTCACATCCCTTGTGCTGCTGGAGTTCTTGCCCACCTCGGCTCCTTTATTCTAGCCACCCCCCTCTCCCATCTCTGAATATGTGAGTCATCTTTGTCATTCTGATCCGAGCTCAAATGTTAGACAGAGAAACTTTCAAGAGCACCCTAAGGTAGTACCCATTCCTTAAAGGTCATTCTCATAGCTACTCTTTTACTAAGTTATTTGAAATGATCTTCATTTAGTGAACACTTCACTAAAGCCAGCACAGGGCCGGCCGACACACTGTAAACATTGATTTCTGAACAAATAAATGAAATTAAAGTGCGGACCTTGGAATGTCACTCTTATCCATTTACATACTACACAAATAAAATAGAAAACACCGTTCAACAGAAATTAAGAAACATTTCAAGTAGTATTTATTGGTTCCTAATCATAGGCCAGCCTGTGACATAGGAATACAATAGTAGTTCAAGAATTCCACAAATTTCAAATGAATTGTGTTGAAAAGAAACCATGTTATATATGCTAGCCCGTAAAGGAGAATTTAACTCAAAATACAGCAAAACTACTTAAGGTAATAAAAATAGCAAGGGGAAAACTCCTCTTCTATGTTATCAAAACTGAAAAATTAGAAAAGGTAAAAAAATTCTTATTTACACTGAATGCTACTGCTTAAAGAAATGAAATTTAATTAGAAAGAAGAGGAAAACCTTTTTAAGGGCTTTTGAAGGGTACTTCTAGGGACTCTGGTGGGCTTTTGATACCCTTATGTGGGTAGGATAAAGGTTTGTGGGTTTTTTGTTTGTTTTGCTTACAAATGGAAAGAAAGCAGATCATTTTCTCCCTAAAGATAAGGGCAAGAATTACAAAGAAAAAAGGAAATAACAGAATTAAAAAGATTTGTGCAACATTTTGGGTAGTAGAAGTGGAACTAAAAACAGTGAAAGAGAGGCTAACCATGATACATGGGATATGCTCCCCAAGTGGCGGGCAGCTGGGAGGCCCTGAATCAGACAGCCCTCCTCTGAACCGGCACTGGCCAAGTCTCAACCTGACTTGCAGGAGTAAAATGACAGGGAGAAGAGCCTCAGGAATTTCCCGGGAAATTTAGGAAGTCACATTCCAACAGAAAAGAAAGCTACATAAACAAGACAGCATGAGATAAAGTACAAAATGGAGTGAGAAAAGAGCTCCCATTTGTATCACAATGGGCATATACTATTTGACAGGCTAAATTAACATTTCACTTGAAAACATAAGTAATCATTCTGGTAACAGACAATGTGGTCTAATTAAAATCACATCAGGGGCTGACAGCCAACTGTTGTTTTCATGAACAGTAAACTGGGATACGAGAATTTAAAACGTATTCCTCAGGATTAGTTTTCTCAATCAGATTCTCAATTCTCAATCAGACTGGCCCTGGGAGAAAGGTACTGTTCATTGGCAGAAGTGGCACTGAAGAAAAACTAGGTTTTCCTTGGGTCTCTCCTCCCTGGGACTCTCCCCCTAAGGCGAGGTCATTCGTTATTTAAATAATCAAGAAGGGATAGGAAGGCTGTATTTGCTGACATGCTGTTTTCCGCCATTTCCATTAAAAAGTGCTATTATTAGACAACTAGTGTTGAAATCTTTACAAGTCAGCAGTAAATGCTAATAAATCTTCATAAATAAACCCCACTGCTCATTTTCAAGTGTTCTCAGTTCTAGTTATAATTTCCGGCTTTAAGGCGTGTCTTTGGGAGAAGCAGCTCAGATCTTTTGGTCAGGTTTTTCACGTAGTTGGCTAGCAGCTACAGAAAGGCACTGGTCAACTCCACCGTGAGCACCTTTAACCTCCTTCTCTCAATAACTTCATAAATTTACTGTGGCTTCTGTCCCTAACAAATTCAGGTCTGGAAACACTAGTTACTTGCTGAAGATAATCTCACACTCCAGATCAACTCTTTGGAAAAATGTTACATGAAAACTACACAGGAGTGATCCTAAATAAATGGAAAAGTAGACCATACTCAGATGCGTGTTTATTCTCAAACATGAATCACTCATTTAATAACATATATTACTATAAATGGTTTAAAAGGCTAAATCTCAGTTCCCCAATTAACTTCCAAATACTCTTCCTCCAAACCAAAACCCACCTTAACTTGCAAAAATAAAAATTATTTTAAAAAATTCTTCCGAACTTCTATCAGGGATTAGCATTGTATTATTTTTTTTTTCAATGATAAAATGGCACAGTAAGTTTCTCACCTAGTATTTTCACTACAGAAGGTGTACTTTCAGGGGTGTTGACTGAATCTTACACTCTGTGATTACTGCAAAACAGGCACTGTTTACAAAATCATTTAAAATTTTCAGATTAATATTGACCTTCAGATTAATATTGACCTTGTTATCATGCTTATTCTCCTAAAAAATAATGAATTAGCCAGGTGTGGTGGGTCACGCCTATAATTCTAGAACTTTGGGAGGCCAAGGCAGGTGGACTGCTTGATCCCAGGAGTGTGAGATCAGCCTAGGCAACACGGTGAAACCCTAACTCTACAAAAAAATTAGCTGAGTTTGGTGACGCATGCATATAGTCTCAGCTACTCAAGAGGCTGATGTGAGAGGATCATTGAGCCCAGCAGCTGAGGCTGCAGTGTGTGAGCATGCCACTGCACTCCAGCCACGGTCTGTCCCCCCACCACCCACTACAAGCCCAGTATTTTCCCAAATAGTTTGTACATTGCTCGTTCATTGGGATATGATGAGGAAGACCAGATTTTCAATCTATCAACTAGTCTACCAAGGCATTCTGCAGAAGGGGGAGTCCTTTAGAACCGATGTAGCATACTGGACACAACCCATTCCCGAGTTGCTTTCACCACCTCAAATTCATAACATAACTTTAAGGGGCTTTGATGACCATGGACAGAAGCTACAGCTTAGCCTGAAAGCCCACTGGCCTTTGCACCAGTAATCATCCCCATGCTACTTCAGCAACCCACCTCCTGAGCACAGCAACAAGTGCCTGGTCACCACCCAGACTGCTGTTCCTCTGGCACCTGCACTTCTTCCCACCTATCAATCAATACACAGGACCAGGTATTCCCCAGTGGCCTTGCTTTCTGCTCATCACCTCATCCAAACCACCTCTGCAAGCAGTGTTTTCAAATCGACGGTGTAGCCTAAGTAGTCATGCAGTCAATATACTGAGCCATGAACCACACTTTTTCAAGCAATAGGAAGCCGGCATGCATTGCAAACAAGAAAGGCGTTCTGAACCCTCTGTCTCAGTTATATACACATTTATGACTAGGTCACAATGTAAAATGTATTTCTTACTAAGGTGGCTACAGACAACAGGTTAGAAAGATGAACTATGACTCTGAATCTCCAATCTGCATCAGGTTTCACTTTCTTGCCTATTCAGCTTAAGCCCCAAGATAAATCTTCCACCACTCTTTTGTGAGAAGTCTCCAACTTCCCTTCTCTAGGGCTCTTCAACAAACCTCTAAGATCTTAATGAAATCAATTGCCTTTGTGAGCCTGTTCAGCTCAGCCACAGAAAATTCCACAACCAGGTGGGTTGGTGACCCTTAGCAAGCTAAGGTCTATACCATTATAACAAGCCACATGGAATGAAGTAAACTAAAAATATGTTTGTGACTATTTCAGGAGGAGGAAGGTCAGAGGAGACTAGGAGGGAGAGTGGGATCTACAGAACAAGGAGGTAGAACAGCTTTTGTGGAAGGGGAAGGTGGCTAACTCCTCCTCCAGTGAAAACCGCGGACTGTGTAAGGCAGACAGGGCTACATGCCCTGCTCAGGGCCTCCGGTCACTGTGTTTGACACATGTGCACCAAGCTGCGACGCTGGGTGAGTACAGGATAGCAGCGATCGGAACACGGAGAGTGCCTTCGCTTTAAAATGCTTCATCGCTTTAGAATGTTGATGGCTTCTTCCTTGCCTCCAACAATAGTAATTCTTTCTCAAAGTTGGGCCCAGTAGCTTAGAACTACAGCTACAGAAGTATTAAGTTAGTACTACAGTACTAACCCGTAACAAATGCAATTTACTGAGCCTCACTCAAACCTCCTGGAGGAGCCAACTCCAGAAATGGAAGTATTAACAAGCCCCCTAGGTGATTCAGCTGCACAGTTCTAAGGTTTAGGAACTGCTGGCCTCAGGCAACAAGCTTAACTATTATCACTTAGCGTCTCCAGGGTGTTCCCTAATCCTCTAGCTCCTACCAGCAACTCAGCTCATGATCACTTAAAGGAAACCTACTAGGGGCCAGGCACCGAGGATACAGCATGACTAAGATATGTTATGACTTCTGAGCTACGAGGAAGGCACTCTCAATGTCCCCATTGCTGCTATCCTGTATTCACCCCGCGTCCAAGCTTGGTGCACACACATCAAACACAGTGACTGGAGCCCCTGAGCAGGGCATGTAGCCCCGTCCGCCTTACACAGTCCAATGTTTTCAATGGAGGAGGAGTTAGCCACCCTCCCCTTCCACAAAAGCTGTTCTATCCCCTTGTTCTGTAGATTCTACTCTCCCCCCTAGGAGACTTCCTCCTCCTGAAAATAGTCACAAACATGTTTTTAGTTTACTTCATTCCATGTGGCTTGTTATAATGGTATCTCTGAAATATTTAAATATATTTAAGAATTCAAGGGGGCATATTGACTTAGGTTCCACTTCGCTCTCAATGCTACAGAAAACTCTCGCTGGATGCTGCAGCAGCTGGGTGCTACATGCTTGACCATGAAGATGAATGCACCTTGCAGAAAATGATCTCAGCCACTCACAGCTCCATTTCACACAACCAAATTAAATGTGCCCATGGGGACACCTGTGGGCCCTGCAGAAATCTAATAACACCCCTGACAAAAGGTGTATAGATTCTGGCTTGAGGAGCCTTCAACGAAAAGGTCCAGTGAATAGAGGTTAAAGTACTGGAGGCAATTAAGGAAGAGAAGCAGCTCTCCAACTTTAGGAGAAACATCAATGAAAGAAAGTAAACATCAATGAAACCTGCAGAATAGAACTCAGTGAGTACCACTGAATTGAAAGGATGTAATAGCTGTAATCCCAGCAATTCTGGAGGCTGGGATGAGGCTGGCAGATTGCTCGAGCCTAGGAATTCAAGACCAGCCTGGGTAACATGGTGAGGAGACTGTCTCTATAAAAAATACAAACAAGTTAGTGGGGTGTGGTGGTACACACCTATGCTCCCAGGTACTTGGGAGGCTGAAGTGGGAGATCACTTGAGCCCGGGAGGTGGAGGCTGCACTCCAGCATGGGTGACAGAGTGAGACCCTCTCTTTAAAAGAAACAATTGAAAAGCTACTGGCCAGAGGCAAGAGGCAAGCTGTGACTTCTGGATGTTTAGCTCCCTACTGACTAAATGACATTCTCACAGGACAGCTATTAGGTTTCTTCCCTCCAACTCGGTTACATATTCACTTAAACCTCTACCTAGTTTCATCAGTTACAGACAGAACCCGCTTTGTAGAACAAGGAGATTAAGTCTCCAGACGTCCTTTCTCCCAGTTCTACCTCCTAACAGCTGGATTTTTTTACAGTTCCACACATGACAACATTCCATTCCATTCTGAATCCCAAGTTTTCAAAGCGCTGATGGGATTAATTCATTCATTTACTCAAATATCTGTTAAATGGCTATTAAGTGCAAGGCACAATTCTAAGCACAGGAATACACTGGTGAACAGACAAAAACCCCTTCCTTGGTAAACACATTTTAATGGGGAGAAACACATTAAAAATAAACACAATAGGCCAGGCACGGTGGCTCACACTTGTAATCCTAGCACTTTGGGAGGCCAAGGTGGGTGGATTGCCTGAGCTCAGGAGTTCGAGACCAGCTGGCGAAACCCAGTCTCTACTAAAAATAAAAAAAATTAGCTGGGCGTGGTGGCACGAGCCTGTAATCCCATCCCAACTACTAGGGAGGCTGAGGCACAAAAATCGCTTGAACCTGGGAGGTAGACGTTGCAGTGAGCCGACGTCACACCATTGCACTCCAGCCTGGGTGACAAGAGGGAAACTCTACCTTTAAAAAAAAAAAAAAGGCCGG
>PVKV010013068.1:0-62897 GCA_004027835.1 Alouatta palliata | reverse complement strand
CTGGTCCCCTACAGATTTTACAGGGAGCATTGCCCTGCCAACACCTTGATTTGGGATGTGTAAACTCAATAACCGTAAAACACAAATTTCTGTCTAAAGCTACACAGTTTGTGGTACTTTCTTACAATAACTCCAGGGAAATTGTACAGCTAACAATGGACACATTTTTGTGTGCTTTTTGACCACTTGTACATCTTCTTTTATTAAGTGATTGTTCAAATATTTTGCCCATATTTTAATAATGATTCTTTTTCTTATACATTTAAAGAGGTCCTTCTATATATTATTGATATGAGCTCTTTGTTATGTATATACGTATATACAAAGAGCCTTACCATTTCAATCTTACCTGCCAATTTCTCAAACTATAAAAAGGACTTACATTGATCTTAAAGCATGTTCCTTGTTTGAAGATTGCTAATATTTTCTTTTGGTTTGTGTCTTGACTTTTGGTTTCTTAGTGTTTTATGAAAAACAAAAGTTTTCGTATTTTGTTAAAATCCACATTATTTTTCGTTTTATATTTTATACTTTTTGCCTTATTTAAGAAATCTTTTTCTTTCCTAATATCATATAGATTTTACTGACATATTCTGGAAGCCTAATAGTTTTAGCTCTTACATTACTATCATCCATTGTAAGTTATTTTGTGTGTGTATGTGGGTGGAAGAGTTGAGATAAAGGTTAGTTTTAAAATTATTATTTTATACAGATATCCATTTGTTCTAGTAAAATATGTAGAAATACTACCTTCGTAACACTGAGTTGGTCTTGGAACCTTCATTGAAATCAATTGATTATATAACTATGGATAAATTTCTGGACTTTTTCTATTCTGTTCTGTGTCATTTGACTATTGAAGAAAGTTCTCTCATAATCAAATGAAATGATGTTAATATGTCCCAATTACGTTGCAGATTCACCTATGCTGTCTTCACAGAATATAGCAACAGAAACTTAGAAAATATTTCAAGGACACATGAACATTTTTGCAAACATTTGAATCTGTCGAAATTGAAAGATTATACCCTAGCAACTTAAACGGTCTCCAGTAGTAAAATACCAATTTGAAACTTCTCTTTTTTCCTATGCTAAACGCATTCTTAAAAAGTTAAAAACTCTTTTCCTCTTTTGCCTTGCGTTATTTGATACAGAAAGATTACCTTAAAAAAGAATGCACAGAAACTAAATTATCTGAAGAGTGTGTTCCTTACTGTATTTGGAAAGCCATATGTATCTCAGTTTGGGAACCTGTGGGATGAAAATAGAAAGCAGGAGAAAGCCATCCAGGAGGTATTTTCTGATGTTGGGAGGCATATGCTAACATAGATTGAATTTGTGGGGTCAACCAGCAAATTCTGGTGAACACAATGAAAGAGAATTTTGAGAAAGTTTAGAAGAAGATACATGAGTCTAATCAGCAATTGTAGGCCACAGCAATCTGGTTGAGCCCTGCTACATATCTTATATAACAGGTAATTCAGAATTAGAAGAGCTGTCCTTCATTGACATGTAGACTTTGTGACCTTGGTGAAGTTACTCAGGCTCAGTACCCTGATTTTAAAACATGGAGCTAATTAATAATAGCACAGAGAGTTGTCATGTTGTTAAAATGAAATAATGGAAATCCTGGTTAATGGTTCAAATCTACTTCTAGCATTTTAAATTATTAACTGGTAGGAAAATTATATTTATTTTTCTATGAAAGAAATTATACAGAAGAAAGGAAGATTTCTTCTATTAGTTACATGACATTTAGCCTTTATGCTCTTTTCAGATTAAACAAAATTTATAAAGTTAAAAGTTTTTTAACTTTTTATTTGAAAAAAAGCAAACAAGCATGAGCTATGAATATTCTGCCCTTCCATTAAAGGAATCATACACTTAAACTGCTAAGAACTCAGAGATGAGCTTGTACCCTCTCCTAATTTTATAGGTAAGTGACATGGTTTGACTGTGTCCCCACCCAAATCTAATCTTTGATTGTGGTTCCAATAATCCCCACATTATCGGAGGGACCAGGTGGGAGGGACCAGGTGGGAGGGATCAGGTGGAGATAACTGAATCATGGGGGTGGTTTCCTCATCCTGTTCTCATGATAGTGAGTAATCACAAGATCTGACAGTTTTATAAGGGGCTTCCCCCCTTTTGCTCTACATTTCTTTTTGCTGCTGCTATGTGAAGAAAGATGTATTTGCTTCCCCTTCTACCATGATTTTAAGTTTCCTGAGGCCTCCGCAGCCCTGTGGAACCATGAATCAATTAATTCTCTTTCCTTTATAAATTACCCAGGCTCAGGCATGTCCTTATAGCAATGTGAGAATAGACTAACACAGTAAGGAATGAGAGTCCTGTGAGCTTCATTTATTATCTCAAAATCATCCAGATGCTGGAGGACAGAGATGGTTTTTAGACTCTCATGTTGTCTCAGTAATTTGTCCAGGAATGTGAAAAGTAAACACAGGCAGGTAATTGATTTCCTTTGCCCTATCTTCCAAACCCACTTATTATTAATTATGTCATCTAAAGAGTAAATTGAAGCAAAAATAATTTAAATTATGCTATAATCCAAAGGAATACATTAAAGATGGACACATCAAAATGGAGAAAGATTAGGTATAAAGGTGCAAAGTCAAAGATTAATTGAAAATCAATTGTGGACCTGGAATACAGTTGGGTCATTGACACATTCTTGGCAATTATTTTGGGTATGGTTTTCTGCAGACAGAAAAGGATCATCCCTCTTACATTGTGAATAGCACCCCAAGGAACTCCTCCTCCCCAAATTCTACCATCATCACCATTAGCACTTTAGTAAACAATTTCTACTTAGCTGAAGTTATAAGGCCCAAAATCTACCCAATAAAATCTCCATTGAGATGATATTTTAAATTATATTCAACAAATATTCACTGAAAAGCTATTATGGGTCAAGTGCTATACTAGACTACAGAATGGTCAGTGATTCATTAAGTCACACATGCCCTCAAAAAACATAGCACAGTGGATTGAGCAGGTTGTACCCAAATAAGGGTAGGCTAAATAGTTTAATATAAAACAGAGTGAAAAAAGAACTGAAGTAAGAGTTAAATGCTACAAGGACTCAAAGAAAGAGATATAACTTCTGGTTTTGGAGATGTGGAACTGTTAATGAGGAAAGTAGTATTTGAGGTAAGTTTTGCAAGATGAGCAGAATTTCTGTATGTCTTGAGGTCTAGAAGAATGTCTTCCTACTGCATGCCTCCATCTGGAGGCACATATTCATACTTATGAAACAGAACATGTAAAAAATCCAGACTCAAGCGCTTCTCCCTCTTATGTCCTATATTGTGGTTAATGATGTCAGTGAGGGCCTAAGGTTACAAATCTGAGATTTGAGTTTAACTTCTCTTCCTTCCTACTCCATTCAAATTCCATAGCTTTAGTCTCAGAAACATTATCTGATTGCCATTTTAGGCCTAGAAGATTTCAAGAGCTTGGTCTCCCTCACTCCAGTCTTCTGAAATGCAGCCAGCCTCCAAGATGGCCCCCAATGATCCCCATCTCCTGTTATTGATGCTCTTGTCTAGTACCCTTTGCTATCATAACAGGACTGGCATCCCTTATAACATGTTATTTTTAAGATTAGATTAGGAAAGTTTATAACTTTTGTCTTGATCATTCTCTTATTCTCTCTTGTTCTTTCTTTGAATGCCATAAGGGCACTCCATTGAGAGGATACTCTATTGAAAGTCCTATGTGGTAAGTGATTGAGACCTCTTGTCAATATCCATGTGAGAGAGCCATCTTGGAAGTGGACCCTCCAGCCCCAGTCAAGCCTGCAGATGACTGCAGCCACAGCCAACTTCTTGACTGAAACCTCATGAGAGACTCTGAGCTGGGACCACCCAACCGAGGTGCTTCTGCTTTCCTGACTGCCAGAAACTGTGAGATGATAAATGTTTGTTTTTTTAAGCTGCAAAAGTTTTGGGACAGTTATGCTGCAATAGATAACTAATATATTCTTTGTGGTTAAGTTTTCATATTAATACTGGAGTTACCTTCTTAAGAAAAAAAATTTATTCATTTTCCAGCATTCTATGATTTAGCACTTCTCATGTTGCATTGTGGTAATCTCACTAAGGTAGGTCTCCATTTAGTACATTACGTGATAAATAATAAGCTTTTCAAAGATTTGAAATATGGAGCAAAAAGCATGGAGGAAAGGATGTATGCATTATTTGACTAGATTATGGAGGAGCAATTGGGCATTCCTTGGATAATTCAATATGAAGATATGATATACAGATTATCAAATATGAGAGGGAGGGAGTTGTAACAAAATTTACTTAGTTTAAGTGCAGGAAGTTGTGTTACATCTGTCATCTAGGAGGGAAGAAGAAGTGCTTGAGGAAATATTTCAAAGCATTAGTTACCAGAAAATGTAAGACAGAGAAAGAAAGAGGTGTGTGTGTGTGTGTGTGTGTGTGTGTGTGTGTGTGTGTGTGTGAGTGTGCTTTTGGTACAGGATAGAAACAGAAGTGTAAAGGAAAGGCGACATAGGAGTCTTATGCCAGGTATTGACAAAGTGAAAACTGCAGATGAACGCTTTAAAAAAACTGAATGCCAGAGACTAATTTTTCTATTTTCAAGTCTGGCAAATCAAGCAGCAGCAAATAAGAGAAAAAGCATGTTATTGAAGACCAACAAACTGATGTGAATCCCAGCTTACCACTTTTTGGCTGTGTGGTATTAGGGAAGTTGATTAATCTGTACGAATTACAATTGTGTATTTTAAACATTAAAAAAAAAAATCCACTTTCTTTCCAGGATAAATGTAATGAAAATTAGCATATAGAAAGGACCTTGCACGTTGCTAGGCACCTGAACACTCCTACCAAGGAAGGTCCATGAATCCCACCCAGCACTTTCTATACTGGTCTACATGTGATTATGAAATTCTGATTTGTATTCTAGACCCATTAAACAAATGCACAGATTTATTTAAATTAATGTGTTCACTTATTTATGTAAAATATGTGCTGTAAAAAGAACTTCCCCAAAAGAGTTTGGCAGAGCTCATTCTGAAACTTCAGTCCTGTCGGATTTTTTTACAGCAAGTTGTCATTACTAGTGCCTCAATTTCTAAATTATATAGCTGATAATTCTACTATCTCTTGTATCTATGGTGCTTTTCAATCTTGTATCTTTTGATGGCTTTCCACTTTGTTCTTGCTGCCTGTGAGTCTAGTCATCTCTGAGAACTTGAATGCACTGATAGAAAGGAGGTTAGAAGACTTCTCTTACAATCATACCTTAAGTCTTGAGAATGCTGGTATTTGTTCTTAAAGACCCTGTTACTCTTATCAGACTCATCTAACATTTTTGAATTAAATACCACTACTATTTATTTAGTACAGAATATTTTTTGAAGTTTTCATTTCCTATGTTGCATAAAACCTGTCCATTATTTAATGTATGTATACAGAGAATTTGATTTCTCCCTATTTACATAATTTTCAGAAAACTATTTGTCAAATTATAATTTAAGAGTACTAAAACTATATATTAAGATTGACTTAGGACCAATGAATCATAAAAACAACACATGAGCTGTAGTTCTTTATAAAAGAGAAGCAATTCAACACCTTATATTGCAGCTTTGTGCAATGATATAAGAAAATCAACTTGTGAAACTTTAAGCTTATAATGGGCTGGATATATGAAAACAAACACACAAATTCTTTTCAGCGTTTGATGATTGAATTTACTACTGATCATCAAGTACACAACTTTGTTTTTGGCAAGGAAAAGGTTAATGTCTTCTCTCACTTGCCTCTGGCTATGGGAGAAGTAAAAGTTCCCTTTTTTACTTTATCATAGAGTCTTATATCTTGGAATCTACCCATGCCTCTCTGTGATACAAATTGGATTTTTATATAATTTTCTCCAAAAATTCTGTTTATAGATTAACATAAAAAAGAAAAAGAAACTAATGGGGCCGTATGTGTTGGGGAGGGGGATTTTTCTCCAGGCTTTCTCTTTTTATTAGCCATCATAAATTTTTTTTTTAAATCCACAATTCATAACCAGGAGCAATAACATAAAAATCAATAAGGAAGGAGTTAGGGTCTTGCCAGCCATCCCAAAGAATTTAAGTCTTTTTTTCACTTCTAGTTTAGAAGATGCCAGTTGAAGGCTAAATCAGTGCTTGCTATGTGACTTTTTTGCACTATTTGCTGAGGTAAAAGAAAGAATTGTGCCTTATTTTGTTGGTACTTTCTGCCAAGACAAGACTGGAAAATCCCCAAACAGGCAAATGTCTCCCTCTTTCTTCCTAAAAGGGCTTTTTTGGTTATTCCTCACTTTGTTGTTAATATAATCTTTGTACAACATTAACTGAAGACTCATTTAGATATAATTTTTTCCAAGGATGTTTACAAAATCTTCCTGGATCCCGTGCTTAAAAAAACCTGACACTGCAGTCAAGAGGTTCAGGTCTAATGGCAGCTCCAACTTTAGCCAGTGTGAGGAGCTCCTGTTATTACTATTTGCTCATCTACAAACAAAGATTATTTTTATTTCCACATCACAAACTTGTGAAAGTGAACCAAGATTATATATTAAAAGGAATCAAAATTTGATTTCATCAGGGCAACCACATTCTCCTCTCCATCATCTACCCTCAATAATGTTTTTTTCTTGCTTTCCTCTCACTCTTTCTCAAACTGCTCAAGTTGTATTTCTATCTCTTGGAGCTAAAAATGACCTTACAAAGACACATTTTGCAAGGAAAAAAATATGAAGGGAATAAATATATGTAAACGTTCTAAAAAATGATGCACTAAGAGTTTTTACTACTAGATTTACTAGACCATATTGTCAATACTTTTGATTAAATTTAAGTAGAATTGTACCATTCATTTATTGAATTGCTTTAACTTCTTATTATATCTGCTCTGCTATTATATTGTTATGATAGTACTTTTGTTTTTATAGTAACTAATATTTTCTCTTTGCTTTCAATGAAGTAACTGCAGTTTTTATATATGCAGAGTACTTTTGAATAGAAGCATATTTCCTGGTAAATCTTTTGTAAACTAACCCTCATTAGGAGAGGAACTGGTACTGGAGTAAACTGAAAAATAAAAAAATGCCTTTATTTCCTTCTGTTTCTCTTTTCTCTGTTTCTCTCTGACCTTCTAATTCCTGTTTCTCTCCTCCAGGCAAGCATATGTTTCAGCTGTGGTATTCAATTTAAATTTGCCCCAGGCTCATAATGCTGCACGCATTTTCCTCTTCACTACTCCTCCTTTATTATAAATACTATTATTTTATTTATAAGGCTTTAGCAAGCTGCTAGGATAAAAGACTTCTTGAAGTAAGACATCTGAAGGTATAAATGACAGTGCAAACATTTCTAGGTGGTCATCGTTACTATTATTTTAAGAAGGTAATAATTACTATTTTTGAAAAATTATTTTATGAGGACACATAGGGGATGGGGAGCAAGATTTTTCTGTGGCTAATTAAGTTGATTGAACTAAAGAATATTTAATGACCTTTGCCATTCCTTTATCTTAGTATTCTTTCGTTCTAGTCCCTGAAATCTTACAAATTGGTTACTATACTACTGAAAAATTTCAGACCAGTATAGAGTTTATGGGGGAAAAACATCATTATTTTAAAAATACTGTAAAATAATAAAGTGTTTTTATATTAGCATTAGACTCTTTCTGCCTTACTATATATTAAAACTGTGAAATCTTGTACACTTTTTACATTCAAGGAACAATTAACCTTATGAGAGGGGACCAAGATGAGACTCACTGTTTCCCTCAGCTTGGCCAAACTTGAGACAAGCAGCATCTTTTAATCTCTAGGCTTTGACATCCCTTTCTTAAGAACATTTACTGCAGAAAGCTTGTCATTGCAAATTCTTTCTTTGCCCCTTTGAGATGTTAATTTTGATATGGGAGCCATCTCTTTGAGATGTAATTTTCAAGGAAGATGGTATTTCTACCTCTCAGTTCCTATCTGCTGGTTACTGTGGAAGGGTAGAAGCTGACTTAGGTTGGACACATCTGTTCCAAGCTACCTTTTGTCAGGAGGACAGAAGAGTTTACTTTTCCCTTAGGTAAGGCCAATTAGCAAACACAGAAGGCCTTACCTCTCCCCACCCTCACTCCACCCCAGTTCTTAAAAATTCTCCAGCCCTTTGTTTCAGTAGACCTGAGCTCAGACTGAGTTCTGGCCTGTCTACCCTATTGTGATACCCTCTAATAAAGTTAATGCTACAAGTCCTAGGTAAATCCACAGACTGGATTGTGAACCTGTCTTCCATTTGGCACACTTCTTCTAGTTGATTCCCACCCTTCACATATTTTACATATACCTACTGTTCCCTAATTGGTTTTTACATTATAGTGCCCACCTTTGAGTGGTGCCTTTGTTTTAACCTTTTTCACATACTCACAAACCAATCAGCATACACTCCCCTATTCTGAGCCTGTAAAAGCCCCAGACTCAGCCACACTGAGAGAAACCATCAGACTGCAAGTGGGGACTACCCTCATGTCCCCCATCTGCTGAGAGCTGTTTCATCACTCAATAAAGTTCTTTCCTGTCCTCCTCACCCTTCAATTGTCAGTGTATCCTCATTCTTGGATGCTGGATAAGAACTCAGGAACTACCAAATGAAGATATGGGCTATAACACAGGTGGGCTGGGGCATGCTTGGCCCAGCCACAGGTTGTATCAGTGCACAAGCTAGATGTGGCCAAAGTGGGTCAAGTGGGTGGGGAGGGCTGCCTCCTGTGGCAGGTAGCATGGCCGAGTGAGGTCCAGGTCAGGGCATCGCTGGCCAGAGATCCCCAGGTGGCAAAGTGACCCAGACAAATTCCATGTCATGACTCTTCTTGAAAAAGTATTTGTGGGCTTGTATTATGTAGAACTGAAAGTTCATCTCCAGTCAGAGCCCAGGCAGCTGAGAGGTGTTGGCTGATAGGTGGTAAAAGAATTTACCAACAACAAAACAAGATTTGAAAATGAGATAGAAAGGCTGTAGCAGAGTGCAGCAGGGCGCTTCAGCAAGAGAGGACTGAGTGCGCTGCAGTGGATTTTCCTTAGGGTATTTACGTACCTTAAAGCAGGAACTTAGAGGTACGTTAGTTAGTCACATAGGTCTGAACTTAGGGGTAACATTAGTCACATAGGTCATGGTAGAGGATTACATTTGTAGATATATTAGTACCTTGATGTCAGCAAGGTTGAACAATGAGTTTTGACATACTTACATTTAGGAAAGGAATAGACATTCTAATTACTTATAAATTCTGGAGAAAGAAGCTTGGTACCAGATGTGGCTTTAGATAATAGGGAAGTTTAATCACTTCTGAATTCTTCAGATAAGGGGTTTTGCCTCTAAATGGTCTACTTGAGGGCCACCAGGTAATCTTTGCACTTCTCAGTTTAGAAGTTTAAATTTTTGTTGCTGTTGTTTTTGACTCTTGTCATTGACTTGTGGTTGGACTTTGAATCAGTTAATGACTTTCTTATTACTGACTTTCCCGCCAAGATGCTCTGGGAAGTCAAAGACTATCTGGAAACTACTCACTATTAGTAATAATGAAGAATGATACCTCTAACTAACCTATATTTAAAAAAGAAAGAGAAATGTACGAACAGATATGAAGTTGTAAGACACAGAATCAAAGAATACTGCCTTGTTAACATACAATACATGCTTACATCAGACTTCTGGAAACTACATTTGGTATGTCTGTTGAATGCTGGTGTTTACATTGTTATTCAACAAATTTAAATATAAAGAAACACAGCAATACGTAAGTATATATGTATGTGTACATATGCATAGACAGCACTCAGATAGATATATACATATTGTTGTTGATGCTGGAATGTGTTTCTCTTGTGTGATACAGAATGGGTAGAAGTTGTAACCACAACCCTGTGTACTTCATATATTGTTAATACATTCTGGCATCACATTTAGTTTATTGCTCAAATCTAAGGTGACCAACAATCCTAGATTTAAATTTTGTTGATTTCATCTTTGAAGAAGTAGATATGCCCAGATCCCCAGCTGTTGCCGTTGCACAAAACAAACAAATTATTGAAAAAATTACAGGAACAGTAGTAGACTGTGAGTAACCTTGTGAAATATTACACTCTGACTTAACTAATGAGAATGCTTTATGACCAATCAATATTCAGCCATATGTTATACTTGACCACTTAGAAGTAAGCCCAAAAGCTTAGCAGATTGTGGTAACTTGGATGGGCAGATTTCTTCTCAAGGAAAAGAGAACATTTTATGCATGTCTGCTATGTGTGATAATAATTTGCTAAAAAAAAAAAAAAAAAGATAAAACTTACCTTGATAGCTTAATACAGCATGTTGTCTCTTTTTCTATGTTCTCCCTTTTTCCTTGGGAACTGAGTAGTTGTGCCATCATGCATCTCCAGTAGAAGCCAACATGTGGTATATTTCATACCAAAGATCTTCAAGACTCTACTTTGTATGGATTCTACATACATTAATAGTATATGAATCTCTTTGTAAAAACTGACTTTTCCCTATAACTTCTGTTAAACTCAGCTTCAGAGAACTCAGAGTTGGATTTGCCGTAGCCTACCCTGACATGTTGGTTGGGGGGCAAATATATTCAACATACACACCCAGGCCACATTTTATTTTGTTCTTCTGATGTTTAGAGGTAAAATTTTAGATATAAATATAGGAATTATAAAATATTTTTTTCCTGTACTTAGAAGAATTTCAAATAATATTTTATTAATGTAACTCCCTGGAGAAAAAAAATCACATTTCCCAAAGCCCAGCATATTTTAAGTGGGAGTTTAAAGTTCAAGTAACATGCAACAAATTCTTTGTAGACATTCATAAATCCTAAAATTGTGAGTAAATAAGATGGGTATTAGTTGTTCTGATTAAGAAAAAGCTCTATTGGGTTTGTTCAAAATACATTAATATTCTAAAAGATAAAGAAAGTGAGGGTGTTTGAAAGAAAAACAGTTTGTAACAGATCAGTAAAAGTGAAATGCTGTTTACGGACTCACTTTACCATGAATTTTACTTGAGAAATGTCATCATACAGAAGCAATGATACAATCTATATGGCTGTCTTTCCTTATATCCATCAATCTCCAAATGTATTGTTTTCTAATTGGGAGTTCTCAAGTGAGGAATATACTGTATTTTTTTGAATCACCAGTAAATAGCTTCTACAGTCACCATTTGTTGAAATATGGGGTTCAGTTTTCATTTTCAGTTGCTGTAAGAGTAAAATCTAGGAATCAGTTAACATTAATGATTCTGGACCAAAATTAATAAAGATAAGGTAGTGGGGTTGCCACCTTATCACCTGGGGGTAAAGGTGGGGGTCAGGGGTGAAAGGTCCTCTGATGAAGCCAGTGAGGAAAATGGACTGATGGGTTTAAAATGTGATTACTCTTATAAATTTAATATGTGTGCTCTTTTTAACAAGAAGCATTATAAAATTGTTAACTCTTATAGACAGGGTGATCTTTAAATGTTTACTAGAAAACATGCCATGGGTTTAGAACTTGTCAGAATGACGGATACTCTGCTTTTCAGAGTCTGTTCTATAAATTTTCACAGCATGCTTTGGGAGGGAAAAAAAATCACCCCCAGTCTCTTATAATAAAATAGGTAAGTAATCAAGCAAATAAACAGTTTCTTATTTTAGTTACATAAAGTCAGCCTCAATGAGTACTGTTGCATTAGTTGAATCTGAATTTTAAGATATTAATGGCCTGGATTAAAAACTCATGCCCACTAAAATTTGTATCAGGAGTAGATGATAACTCTGCCTCACTACCTCTCACAAGTATTATTTTCTTATAGTCCCAGCTACCCGGGAGGCTGAGGCAGAAGAATCCCTTGAATCTGGGAAGTAGAGGTTGCAGTGAGCAGAGATTGTGCCACTGCACTGCAGCCTGGCAACAGAGCGAGACTCTGTATAAAAAAAAATAGTAATAATAATGGAAAAAATTGAAGTAAAAGAAGAGAAAACGAAGCACATTTATGGAAATCTCGAACACAGTGATAGCTTGGCCTTTTATATCCACCTTATATGACACCTCCCTCTGTCACCCCCGCTAAAGTATAGGCACGTGATCTTGGCTCACTGCAATCTCTGCCTCCTGGGTTCAAGCGATTCTCCTGCCTCAGCCTCAAGAGTAGCTAGTAGCTGGGATTACAGGTGCCCGCTACCATGCTCAGCTAATTTATATATTTTTAGTAGAGATAGGGTTTCACCATGTTGGCCAGGCTGGTCTTGAACTCCTGACCTCAGGTGATCCAACTGCCTCAACCTCCCAAAATGCTACGATTACAGGTGTGAGCCACCACGCCCTGCCCACATTTGGTCTTAAAGAAACTGAAAGATATTAGATACTAAAAGGCAGAGATCTACAAAAGAGGTAATTTTCCTAATGTTATGGAGTCAGAAATTCCTGCCTCTGGAAAGAAGTACACTATTTACAGAGAGAAGATCTCTCTCAAGGTTTCTTTAGACTGTCTGCATTTTTTGATTATCTCAACTGAGACTTTTCTTAAACTTTGAGAGTTCTATGTAATTTAACAGTTCAAGTCGACTTGAGCAATTTGTAATTATTCATAGAGTTATACTTCTCTGAACTTTAGGAGAATAATTTTATATTTTATGCTTTTTAGAAAATTTTGATAGATTTAAGGAGTACAAGTGCAATTTTGTTACATGAATATATTGCATAAAAGGAAAGTCTGGGCTTTCAGTGTACCCATCACCCAAATAATGTATATTGTACTCATTTTTCATCCCTCACCTCTCTCCCACGCTCCCACGTTTTTGAGTCTCTAATGTCTATCATCCCATTCTGTATGCCCCTGTGTACCCAGTGTTTAGCTCCCACTTTTTTTAAAAGAAGACATACAAGCAGCCAAAAACAAAAAAACAAAAAACACCAAAACCAAAAACATCCCCAAAACAACCACATAAATAAATAAAAGCTTGGCATCACTAATCATCAGAGAAATGCAAATTAAAACCACAACGAGATACCATCTCACACCAGTCAGTATGGCCGCTATTAAAAAGTGAAAAAGAGAAAAAAAACAGATGTTGGCAAGGATGTAGAGAAAAGTGAATGCCTATACACTGTTGGTGGGAATGTAAATTAGTACATCCATGAAAAACATTATGGAGATTTCTCAAAAAGTGAAATATAAAACTGCCATTTGACTCAGGAACCCTGCTACTGAGTATCTACCCAAAGGAAAACAAATCATTTTATCAAAAAGATACCAGCACTTTATATTTATTGCAATACTATTCTCAATAGCAAAGTCTTAGAATCAACCCAAGTGTCCATCAGTGACAACTGGATTAAAAAAAATGTAGTATAAATATATACCATGGAATACTACTCAGCCATAAGAAAGAATAAAACTGTGTCTTTTGCAGCAACATGGAAGGAACTAGAGGCCATTATCCTAAGTGAAATAACTAGGAAACAGAAAGTGAAATAACACGTATTTTCACATTATAATGGAACATAGTCCTTAGGGAAGAATAAGCCTGAAGAAGAAGGATGGACTATGATAGACACTCACAGCTAAGTCAGTTGTTGCACAGTATTACTTAGAGTTACTATAAGTGCTAATTAGTGCAGACTAGCCTTTAAATTTTAGTTTTAATTGACATGTAGTAATTGTGCATATTTATAGTAGAGTGTGTTTCAATACATTTGTAAAAGGTATAATGATTAAAAAGGGTCATTAACATATTCATCACCTCAAATATGTGTCATTTATTTCTGTTGGGAAGACACTACATTTCTTCTTTGAGCTATTTGAAAATATACAATAAATTATTATTGTCTATAGTGACTCTACAGTGCTATACATCCAAAGAACTTATTTCTTCTATCTAGCTGAAAGTTTGTATTCATTAACCAACCTCTCTCTATCCGACCCTCCCCACTACCTTTCCCAGCCTCATAACCACAATTCTACACTCTACTTCTTTGAGCTCAACAATTTTTAGCTCCTATGTATGAATGAGAGAACACATGGTATTTATCTTTCTGTGCCTAACTTATTGTACTTACTATAATGGCCTTGAATTTCATCTATTTTGTTGTGAATGACAGTATTTCATTCTTTTACTATGGCTGAATAGTATTTTATTATGTACATATATCACATTTTCTTCATTCATTTATAGACATTTTGATTGATTTCATATCTTAGCAATTGTGGATAGTGTTGTAACAAATGTAGATATCTTTTTTTTTTTTTTTGAGACAGAGTCTTGCTGTATCACCCAGGCTGGAGTGCAATGGTGTGATCTCAGCTCACTGCAACCTCCACCTCTGGGTTCAAGTGATCTTCCTGCCTCATCCTCCCAAGTAGCTGGGACTATAGGCACATGCCACCACGCCCGGCTAATTTTTTTTTTTTTTGGTAGAGATGGAGTTTTGCCATGTTGGCCAGGCTGGTCTTGAACTGCTGACCTCAGGTGATCCACCTGCTTTGGCCTCCTCAAGTTCTGGGGTTATAGGCCTGAGCCACCGTGCTTGGCCCTGGATGCAGATATCTCTTCAATGTACTTATTTCCTTTTTTTCTAAGCATTGTTTGGGAATACAGGGAGGTATTTGCCCTGTAACTTGTTAACTCTTGTGTACTGTAACTTGTAAGTCTTGGTAACTACTTCAAGAAGAAAAATAAGATATAAACAGCTAAACATAATAAAAGTGAAAAATAAGCGTTATAGAACACTACTAGTTTGTGTTATCAGAGTGAAGATCAAACATTCACTAATTCTTAAGGGCAAAATCAGAAAGAGCTCCCTAGATAAGATCAAATTCTGCTAGACCTGTGAGATTGGGAGGAAGTAAGGCCTCGGACTCAGAAATCAGACAAACTTGAATTTAAATTCGCAACCCCACTTCGGTTGGAGATTCAGTTTCTCTTGAAAAAAATGGGGCAAATTAGATCATGTATTAAATAATGAATGTAAAATCCTTAGACTAATGCCTGACCTGCTGCAAGACTTTAGCAAATATTAGTGGATAATAATTTCAAAACACAAATATGCCTTCTCATTCCACCTCTGCCTTTAGCTTCAACAATTTCTTACGCATTTACACACACAAGCACACACACCCATTCACTTACTGACTCCCATAACTTGCAGACATGTTAGCTAAACACTATGAGAGGGACTAGGGATAAAATCGATACTGTATAAAGACAGATGTATCTCCTGCTGCCTTGGAACTTAGAGCCTAGTGGGAAGACAGAAAAATAAAAGCCATTTTGTAAGAGTGGTAAGTGTAATAAAGAGAGTTATCTGGTACTATGAAAGCTTGTGATGAGGAATGAAAGCCAGCTGGGGTAGACAGGGAAGGCTCTCAAGGAATTGACACTTGAGTTAATATAAAGAATAAGTTGTAATTACTTTGGTGAAGAGGGGAGAAAAGGGCACTCCAGTGAGAGGGAACAGAGTATAAAAAGGGTCAGGCCAAGAAACTCAGGGCAGACAAAGTGTAGGTTTTGGCAAATGAGAAGAAGAAAAGAAGATTGACACAATGCTAGAAAATAAAGTTTAGACCACACAAACCATTAGGGATCATGTTAGGAGCTATGATCTTTCTCTTAACAACAATGGAAAGTTTTTGAAAGGGTTTAAGCAAATAAATGATCAGATTTGTATTTGAAAACATTTTGTCTGTATGCAGTGAGAACAGTTTAAAGGATACCAGAGTAGAGGCTGGGACTATATGTGTATACACACAATTACACAAACACATATACACATATTCTTGCAACTGGACATGATAATGGAAAAGAGGTATTAAGTATGACTCTTAAATTTATTTTCTTTATTATTTTAACTGAATAGGTAGCATTGCCTTTGTCTAAAATAGAGGAAAATGAAACTCTTTATTGATTGGGAGATAACCTGCGTTCAGTTGTATATAGTATACTTTAGAGGTGCCCCTGAGATTTTGTCTTACACAGTTCAATATGCCAGTTTAGTGCTGGGAGGATAAGACTGAGCAGGAGATATAAATCTAAGAACAATCTAGTTACAGGTGACAATTGAAGTGATAGGCAGAGATAGGATCACCTGATGAGAAGTTACAGAATGAGAGGAGTGGGGGAACCTAGGAATGAGCATTGTAGAGATCTCAGTACAAGTAGGGGATAAGGAATTCATAGTAGAATCACTCTGATCTGTTTCTAGGAACAATGCCTACTCAGGTGTGAAAATGGAGAAAAGAGATCACTGCATCCATTGAAAGATGTGCTTCCCCCCGACCCAGACAAGTTGGATAGAAATCCCTAAAGTAAGAAGAGTATTTACAATATTGGCAAAGACTGTTATTAAAATGATTGTCATGAAACCACAGGTGGATGAGAAAAGTGTGAGGAAAGTGAGTGCTCCTGAAAGGAACAGGAGATGTGCCAAGAGACATGTCTATTCCCTCAGCCATTCTCAGGGCCCTATCTTGTCCACCCTCCAAAGAGCATTGCTTGACTGAACAGTTGCTCTGCCTATGATGAGAGGATAACTGGGTAAAGGAGAGAATTTTAAAGGTCAGTTTGGCCAAAATCTAAGAAGATTCTGAGAGAACTCTTGTAAATAGTTTTGACATCTTAACAAGGAGGCATAAAAGCATTGACTAGCTGGCTCATAAAAACCAGTCTGTATTTTTAATGTCATTCCTAGAGAAAAATTCTACATTCTTTCCTAATTTTCTTAGCTTTTCAGAAAAGTTTAGATGACAGCAAAGCTAGACATTCACAACTAGAGAATTTTATTATTATTATTATTATTATACCACCTCTTGAATTTACTGAAGTAAGCTGTCTGGGAATAATAAATGGATGGAGAAAATGTGAATAGCCCATGGCAGCATATGAAAAATTCAAAAATAATGTTGTAATGGAGATGACCTCTGTCAATACTGCAAGATGATTTTAAAGTACAGTCATGAATTCATTTTAGATTTAAGAAACATTAGTTATAAACACTAACATGTCAGATTTTGGTTTAAAGACATCTCGCCTATCTGGTAAAAAAAAAAAAAAAAATACATATATATAAATATATATATGAAGTCAAGGAAGTTTTTTGTTTCTATTTTCTTAAATTAAGCTGTATGATTTTTATTATTTTTATTACAAATAGAACTCATTTCAATAAAACCCACCAAAGGAATACAGAACCATAAGTCTAGCATATATTATTTTAATCCTACCAAGGAGTATAAAAAGAGTCAAAGAGATTTGCTATGGGTTTGAGTAGGCTAACCAATGTTGTCATATGAGTTCAGGCTCTTCAGGCAATTTCAGTGCACTCTACTGAGTAATTTTATGATATTTTTAAAAATTTCATTCAATATATTAATGAGCTATTAGTGCAGATTCAACATACCAGATATATATATTGGCTAAGTACAGCCAATCTGTAGGAATATATATATTATATATATACATTTTCCCCCCCTTTGGCTGTACTTAGCCAATCAATAATTACTTTCCCCTTGAAATTGCTTAGTGTTTTGCTTATTTATTTTTAGTTATGAATTTTATTTAGCCTCTGTTCTTGTTTTTGTTTGTTTATTAGCTCCCAGTTATTTGAAAGCTATAATTCACCCTTCAGTTTATTTCCTTTAAAATAGTATAACTTTTCACTGATTTTAATGGTAGATACAAAATTTTTTTTTTCTATTAGCACATCTTGTTTGCAACAATTTTCTAGATGTTACCAACCTTATAAGACTAAAATATTTGTCTATAAGGCTAATTTGTACATAGTAGTACATGTAGATCCAAATTAAAACAAGAGAAAGCTCAATAATATTGGAGAAGGTAAAAGTAACAAAAAAAGAGGGGGACGGGAGAGAGAATGCTCCCTTAAAAAAACCAATTGAGAAATGCTCTTCAAACTTTTCATGGGAAATAAACTGAATAAAGCAGTTTTATTTTCTTTGTTTGTTTTTGAGATGGAGTCTTACTCTGTTGCCCAGGCTGGAGTGCAGTGGTCCAATCTCAGCTCACTGCAACCTCTACTTCCCAGGTTCAAGCAATTCTCCTCTCTCGCTTTCCTGAGTAGATAGGATTACAGGTGTGTGCCACCACGCCCAGCTAATTTTTGTATTTTTAGTAGAGACAAAATTTCACCATTCTGGCCAGGCTGGTCTCACTCCTGATCTCAGATGATCTGTCCGTCTCTGCCTCCCGAAGTACTGGGTGTCATAAGCCACCACGCCTGACCTGTAAAGCCGTTTTATCACATGTTCTTGAGCATAAGTGACTATGTTATTTAACTATAATGACAATACTAAATAATTTAAATAAAAATCAATCCTAAGACACTATGAGAGTATTTTGAATTATTTAAATGAGTAGCAAATGAAATCATCTGAAATGACCAGCTAATCCACACTAAGCAGACAATATCAGATTTTGAGTCTCTTGTTCTCACTAACGCATATTTTTTACTGGGTTCCACTATACTTATTCCTATGTTATTCCTATGTACGTTTTTTTCTTTCTCATTCTTCTCTCCCTCACTTCTCTTTTCCATGTGTATTCTTGTATGATTCTTTCTTTCATTTTGCTTGTTAAAAACTGTAGTTTTTATCTAAAAAAGAGCCATTATTCTACTTTTCCTTGTTGGGTGGTGGGTTCTGAACCTCTCTCTTGCCCTCTTTTACCAAGCTCTTTAGTCTCTAAAGTAATTTTGTTTTACTGTAATCATGCATTGCTCATAATAGCTATTGAGGGCAATGTATCTTTTTTTCATCTCCAATTCATGGCAAAATATTTACCAGGTTTATCTGTATTTCTGCACCATTATCCCTGAAGTTTCTTTTAGCATTGGTTGTAAATAAATTAACACTATTATGACATCAATGGGGAGTCTTTGAGTTTTTCTATATCCTTGCAATCCATCTGATACCAGAGGTAGACTTGAATATATGTAATTATTGTAATGTATTTGGGTGATATATCTTTATAATGGATCTCTATGGTGTAGGAGGTAGCACTAGGAGTTATTTTTTTATTTTTCATTTTAAGTTCTGGGGTGCACATGCGGGATGTGCTTTGTTAAACAGGTAAACAGGTGCCATGGTGGTTTGCTGCACCTATCAACACATCACCTAGACATTAAGCCCAGCATGTATTAGCTATTTTTCCTTTTACTCTCCCTATTCTTGCCCTCACTCCAACAAGACCCACTGTGTGCTTTTCCCCTTCCTGTGACCATGTATTCTCATCATTTAGATTCCACTTATAAGTGAGAACATGTGGTGCTTGGTTTTCTGTTCCTGCGTTAGTTTGCTGAGGGTAATGGCTTCTAGATCCATCCATAACCTTGCAAAGGACATGATCCTGTTCCTTTTTTCAGCTGCATAGTCTTCCATGGTGTATATGTACCCCATTTTCTTTATTCAGTCTTATCATTGGTGGGCATTTGGGTTGAATCCATGCCTTTGCTAATATGAATAGTACTACAGTGAACATAATGTGCATATATCTTTATAATAGAATGATTTCTGTTCCTTTGAGTATATACCCAGTAATGGGATAGCTGGGTCAAATGATATTTCTGATTCTAGATATTTGAGGGATTGCCACACTGCCTTCCGCAATAGTTGAACTAATTTACATTTCCGCCAACAGTGTAAAAATGTTCCTATTTCTTCACAACCTTGTCAGCATCTGTTGTTTCCTGACTTTTTAATAATTGCCATTCTGACTGAAATGAGATGGTATCTCATTGTGGTTTTGATTTCCATTTCTTTAATGATCAGTAATGTTGAGCTTTTTTTTCATATGCTTGTTGACAGCATAAATATCTTCTTTTGATAAGTAACTGTTCATGTCCTTTGCCCACTTTTTAATGGGTTGTTGGCTTTTTTCTTGTAAATTTAAGTTCCTTGTAGACTCTGGATGTTAGACCTTTGTCATATGGATAGACTGAAAAAAAATTTTTCTCATTCTTTAGGTTTTCTGTTTGCTCTGATAGTTTCTTTTGCTGTAGCATTAGGAGTTCTAATGCCCAAAGCTCTTCTGGAAAATAGGTTCACAGGGCATTAAGCAGTGGGGATTCCTACCAGTAAGCACAGTACTGAGGCCTAGTTGGCTGGATAGTATGCTTGTGATTTTCATCATAGTACTATGTGTTTTTTCATTTAACAAGTGGTTATTGATAACCTCTTATATACCAGGCATAGTACTAGGTTCTGGGGCTCTGTCCTGATCAGGAGTTGACACTTCGATGACAGAGACAGAGCACATAAATGTTAATATGTCTTTGATTGTAAGACCCAGAAATCCAACTTGATTTAATTTAAACACAAAGGATATGTGTTATATTGATACTGAAAAGCATCAAATAATCTATGTTTAGAAACAGGGATGAGTCTCATAGTGGCTAGAGGTACTATTAACCAATAGCACACCAAGGATGTTCCTTTCAGAGACAGAGAGTTGTGTGATTGATTTTTTTAAAACAGATCAGCATCCCCAGGTTTTTGGCTCTAAATGATAGTATTTTAATTCTTTAGGACTGCTACAAAAAATACCTTACACTGGGTAATTTATAAACAACAAAAATATATTGCTTACAGTTCTGGAGGTTGGGAAGTCTAAGATCAAGGTGTCAGCATATTTGATGCTCATGAGGGCTTATTCCTCATAGATGGCACCTTCTATATGTCATCACATTGCGTGTTGGGGGAGGTGGCAAAACAAGCTCCCAGGAGCCTTCTTTCTAAGGCCATTAATCCCTATTAGGGCTGTGTCTTGATGATATAAAAGCTTCACCTCTTAATGTATATTGCATTGGTGATTGAGTTTCCACATATGAATTTAGGTGGACACAAACTTTCAGGCCACAGCAGACAGAAAAAATGACTTCAAACATTTCTCATGCTTTACTCCTTTCACTTTAGGCACTTCAAAGAGTGTGGCATCTCTTTCTTAGTTCCAGCACCAGCATTTCTAGAAAAAGACTAGGACTGACCTTGATTCAAATATCCTCTGACAGATTAGAATAGGTATTTTTGGGGGAACACAGAGGGTGGATATGGAGAATTGAGGAAAACGTGTTATAATAGGCTGTCCCTGCTAAAATTATGGGTGAGGATTGGAAAAGAGAACTAATCTCTAGGAAAGGATACTTGACAGGCACTAACATTATTATCTATCTACTACACACATGTAAAGAGACGTGCACTACTAAGGGATATGTGTCATAATAAAAAACTTGAAGGGAGCATTTGGAGCACAGGGGATTTTACCACAGTTCAGGGATTCAGAAAAGACTTACTGGAAGAAGTTAGATCTAAGACTGAACTTGGAGCAGGAGGGTAAATAGCTATGTGAGCAAAGGAGATGAGGCAGGTACAGTGTTTCAGGCGCTGTAGTCAGTATATGTAATCAGGTAGCCTTTAAGAGACAGGACTGTTTATGCAAAGTAGGAAATAGCTGTTTAAGAGATACTACTCTCACTGCAGGAGGATAATTGTAGGAGGGAGTGAAAGAGGAGACAAGCAGACTAATTAGAGGAGCTGTTGCAATACTTCATTAAACAGGTTAGAGCAGCCTGGACATGGCAACGGGATGGGGAGAGCTGAGTGAAAAGCTGAGAGCTATTTAGACGGCGCAATGGACAGCAGGTGATTGTGTCCCTTCTGAAAAGAAGGGACTTTGTAATTTCTGAAAAGAATACAAGAGGAGACTGCTGTGTTTGAGGCACAGGGGACTTACTCCTACTTGGAACATTATAAGAAATTGTTATATTCTTTAGCCTGTGACAGTTGTAGAAGCATGACACAACTTTTTAAGAAAGTTAAACATAAAAATGAAGAGATATTTGACAGCATCTTGAAGACCAATTGGAGTGAACAGAAGTATTTTTTAAATTTTTAATAGGTAGGATTTGAATATATTTGAATGATGATGGGCAATAGCAGAGATAGAAGGGTTGATAACATAATAAGTGGAATTAAAATGCTGGGAACATGGAAGTGGATACTTTGGGAGTCACTATTGTAAGAGCTAAATCTGTCCCCAGTGGAAAAGAGGAAGAAGAGATTGGGATTTAGAGTTGTTGAAAAAGATGATGGAATCTCCTTACAATAATTTTTCTTTTTATTTGTGAAGCAGAAGCCTAGGTCTACTAAGAGTAAAGAGGAAGGTGGGGGTAGTGATAAATACTGGAGTTTGCAGATGACTGATAAGCTTTTATACCTTTACTAAGGAGATGAGGAAGTGAATACTGGTATTTTGAAGCTGTGTTGAGGTTCTGTTCACTGGAGGTTTATTCATTCATTCAAGAAATATTTGCTAAGAATATTAAGAACACTTATTGTGCCAAGCATTGTGATATGAATTGTTTTAGGAATATTAGCAATTTCAAAAGGAGAAAGATAATAAACAAATGTTAGTTCAGGCTGCTATTACAGAATATTACAGACTCAGTGGCTTAAACAGCGTTAATTTCTCACAGTTCTGAGGTTAGGAAAGTCCAACATCAAGGTGTTAGTGAATCTGGTGTCTGGGGAGAATCTGCTTCCTGGTTTGAGGGCTCCTCCTTCATGATTCATTTACCTACCAAAAGTCCTACCTACAAATATCATTATCTTGAGAATTAGGCTTCAAAATATAAATTTGGGGAGGACACAAATATTCAGTCGGTAACAAGTAAGAACAACTTACACAAACAAGAATTTTGTTTTTAGGAATTGTGATATATGCTATAAACAGAATAACCATGGAATTTGGTTTCATTGGGACAGTCTCATTATTGCTATGGTCCGAACGTCTTTTACAATTTAGGATTTGTGTGAAATGTTCATTTCTATCAATGTATTATTATTAATAGTCACATTAAAATGAGCCAGGAAGAGTGTGACAGACTACATTGGGCTTTCGTTTTTGTTTCTTCTTTTTCATCTGTCATTTAGTGGTGAATGTGATTAATATTTAATTAAAGAGTTGGATTTTTAACATGTGATTAAATGTGAAAGATAATCCAAAATAGCTGTCTCTCTTTTGTGAGCTTTTCCAGAGAGTTGTAACATCTTTCTTCAAATGCAGCATGCAAATTACCTACTGACAAAAGAAAGTACCCCTGATACAAGCAGTTAAGAATACCTGATGTGTTCCAGTCTTGGGTGGTGATGGTAGAAGTATTTGAAGCTGTTTCCTCACTTGCCACTTTTTGCACCATTTGTGCCTGCTATGGTCTTTGAAATGCACTGAGCTTCTCCAGTGGAATTCATTGAAATTTATCCCTAAAATAGCAAAAAAGAAAAATAAACAAATTAAGCTATAAAAGCTCAGTGAAGATAGATGTTTAATATTAACATTTTATAATTAGACTTTGGAATATCTTGACTTGTTGAGAGACTGCTTTAAAGGTAAAACTGCATTTGATTGGATAAATTCATATTTTATACCAGACTAAAATTAAGTTGAGAAGGCATGATTTTATAACATCTACATTTGAGAATTTATTTAAAAAATATAAGTAGAATCAACATATTTGATAAGTTTTGTCTTATAAAAATATTCATTAAACTACAATAAATGGAGGCAAAAATGCATTTGAAAATTATTTGGACTGAAATATCTACACATTTTAATAAGAAAAAAATTGGAATTTTTTCTACCTTTGCCTCATAACTCTAGAGAGATTATTTCTTAATTGAAGATATCATGGCCTACAGAGAAGACTCACTTGAAGGTGCCAATAATTTTAAATCTATTAAGTATAATATATAGCCACATAAAAGATGTAATTTTATTAAAAAATTAAAAAAAATAAGACTACATTTAAAACTATATTATCTGGCTGGGCATGGTGGTTCACATCTGTAATCTCAGCACTGTGGGAGGCCAAGGCAGGTGCATCACTTGAAGTCAGAAGTTCGAGACCAGCCTGGCCAACATGGTGAAACTCCCTCTCTACTAAAAAGACAACAATTAGCTGGGTGCAGTGGTGGTTGCCTGTAATACCCAGGTACTTGGGAGGCTGAGGCAGGAGAATCACTTGAACCCAGGAGGTGGATGAAGTGAGCCAAGACTGCACCACTGCACTCTAGCCTGGGCGACAGAGGGAGACTCCATATAATTAAACAAAACTATACAATATTCATTAAACAATAATGTGTTGGAAGCACATATGGTCTAGACATTGTGCAAAGACTTTGACTGTGTACCCAGGATAATTATTTTCTTGAAGTTATATTTGATATTAAAATAATCAGTTAAATATATTTTTAATGTTCATAGAATTATACAATTTTTATATTTTTAATAATTTATGTCTACCAACAAAATACAGCAATTTGTTATTAGTTTAAATATGCACTTTAAAATTATTTTTACAACTCCAATGTACTCAAACTTTGGATAATAAATTATTTGGTCAAACTTTGGATAATAAACTATATGATCACCTTAGTATAATGGAACTCATACACATTTATTATTTTATTTAACTATCATTAAATAACTTAATGAAGTAGATAATATTACTTCTATTTTGCCCATGAGAAAACTGAAATCCAGAGAGATTAGGTCAAACATCTAAATTAATATTTATTTTAAATTGTTTCAAAATAAATGTTTATATTATTAGAAAATGAGTTGACTTTTTATGACTGTCTTGGTCTGTTTTATCCCGTTAGAATATCACAGACTAGGTAACTTATAATGAACACAGCTGTTGGCTCATAGTTCTGGCTGGAAAGTCCAATATTATGGTGCCAGCATCTGGCAAGGGTCTGTTTCTTTACTATCACATGCCAGAAGGATAAAGAGAGAGAGAGTCCACTAGAGAAAACTCTTTTATTAAGGCATTATGCCTGCCTATGAGGGTGGAGTTCTTATGGCCTAATCACCACTTAAAGGCTCTACCTCCTAATATCACTATATTGACAATAAAGTCTCAACACAAGTTTTGGAGGAGAGAAACATTCGAACCATAACAATGAAATTCTGTATTGCAGAAAATCCTCATATTTCTTTAAAAATGTTCCAGTAAGTTCTTTTTTAACTAATGATAGTTACATTAGCATTGGGTAAAAACATATTGAGTTAAAAACTTAAAAAACAGACGATAATCATTTGTATTACAGATTGCAGGACAGAAATGGTATATTTTTGACAATTTCATACATTATGCTACTAATGTTTTCTCTTGTAAATCAAAATGCACCTCCCTTCTTGGAAAAAGTAATAGAAATGTAGTTGTCACCATGGAAACAGAAGTTCTCTCATAATCTCTTAATTCCTCATTTGAAAAAGTTCATACCTACATGATTTTTTCTTTCCTTCTCTGCAGGACACACTATCTTATTAAAAATTGAAGTGTTCTTCATCAGTAATTTGCTTAAAATTTGTTGAAATTATTTTATTACTCATCTTTCAAATTCAGGCAATAAACAAAACACAATGTATGTGGAAACAGACTGAGTGAAGGGAACTTTTAATTTCATCAACATCCCATTCAATTATTTATGGGCGAAAAAAAAACTTTCTAAAATTTAGAACTTTTTAAAAAATGGCTTAAACTATGCATATGTAATTGGAAAGTGTAAGCAGAATTTAATTTAGAAAATTAAGCATATGTGTTCACACTTTCCTGGGATGCCACTTGGTTTCCAGGATCCGGTGGAGGAGTTCTGGCAGGGAATGGGGGGAGAGCAAGGTGGTAGAAACTAAACTCATGAATCTCAAACTCCCAGAAGTGCCCATCCATCCTTCTCATTCTGGTCCTCTCCAGTATATCCTACCTCAGTCAGTCAACTACATTCCCTCAGGCATAAAAACCAGAAAACTGGACGTGTATTTATCTATTTCCCTCCTATGTCAAATCATACAGGAGCATTTTCAGTTTGCCTTTGTAAATTGGTCTTGAATTCACAATTTGTTCTCTACTACTATTTTAGATCAATCCACTATCATGTCTTTCCTGAATTTCTGAATTCTGGAATACCCGATCTTCCTTCATCTATTCTTATTCTCCAATTCATTCCCTGTACAGTATCATAGCAAATGTTTCCAAGCATAAATTGGATTGTGCCAATGCCTTGCTTAAAATATCCAGTGATTTTCCTTTGCTCTGGATAAAAAGCAGCTACTTCTCCAAGATCTTGCTTCCACATTCCTTTGTCTTCTCCACCCCAAATATATTGTTGTAGGATTCTCCTACACTGTCCTTGCATGTGCTCTTCCCTGTACCTGAAAAACTATCCCTCTATACTCATTTCTTCAAAGCATATTTTCCTTTAGGGAAACTTTTTTTGAATTTCCAGACTATGTCAGATCCCAAAGGCAAGGTGTTCTTTTTTATAGTAGTCTTTTTTTTTTCTTTAAAACATTTACCACAATTGTGAATTGAATTATCTTTTAGTGATACTATTTAATTAGTATACACCATGCTTTTATTTTATATTGTGCTGTTAATACATCTTCAGAGACAAGTACAATGCTATTGCATATTAAATGGACTAAATTACTTAACTTAAATAAAATGAATTATAAATGTCCAACAGATTAAAAGATGAAAAGCAGAGATTAAGAGAGTAGTCATTTATTATATAAAGAAACAAGTGTACTTAAATGTTGGTAGAAAAAAACAGTAAAGAAAAAGATTGAAGATATGAGAGAGGGTGAAATTCCTCATGAAAGAACAAGTATAGGGAGTGAGGTGACATTGAAGAAGCAGCATAATTTCTATTAGAACTAGGAGGGAGAAAGGAAAATTAGGTTGTATATGCTAGAACTTTGTAGGGCTGTGGCAATATTTTGCAACAGTAACTGCCTAATGTATTCTATACAATCTTCTTCCATGGAGGAGGAAGCAAGAGAGAGGATGAGAGGTCTCAGAGTTTGGTGGAACATAAAGAAGGTTTAAGGTAGCTATCATACATTGGAAATTGGTGAAGAATTCTGTAGAAATTAGAATGAATGTTGGATAGTGACCAAGACTCAATTGAACAGGAGACTGAATTGGTAATGGTACAGTCATCAGATGGTGTGATATTTTTTAGCAACTCAGGGATAGAAATGGAGACAAGCTATTGGGCTAACTCAGTGTTGGAACTTGGCTACACTGGCATGATACAACAGACGCCGGATGCAACTGAGATGCTGGCAAACACTGAGGAATTCCATTCACTGAAGCAGTGTCTTTTCAAAACTATTACGTTTGTTTACTCTTTTACCTCATTGAAATCTCTTCTCAAATATCATTTCATCAGAGTTCTTCCTTGATGATTGTATTCAAAATCTCATTTCTCCTTTTATTCTTTGTTTTCTTACAAGATTTATTGTTTTTAAAATTCTTATGTGATTTAGTATTGTTTACTTGATAGTTGCATCTACCTTGTTTTAGAATATACACTACATAGGAGTAGGGACTTTATCATAAAGTTGTCAAGGGACCATTAAATATGTTGTTAAACCTCACCCTTAACTGTTTCAGAAACATAGTAGGAGCTCAATCAATAATCAAATGTATTATTTATATAGATAATTATTACAAAGACCCTGAGTACAAAATAACCATGTAGAAGGACATTTTGTAAGGATAGCAACAAAGTGGTAAATTATTTGTTCAAAGCTAATCATTACTCACTTCATATGCAATTGTCTTTTTTTTGGTTTGTGTTAACTTCTGTTTCGTATCTTGTTAGCCCATAGAACCTTCACAATAACCCTTTAAAACCCATCTTCTTGCAATTTGATACTTTGAATTTAAAACCAAACTCTTCTATGACTTTATATAAAATTTCCTCATCTCACTGTCATTAGTTAGATCCATATTACCACAAAATATTTTTTTCTTATTTTGTTTGCCGTTATTATATTGGGCTGAATTATTTATTTATAGTATTTGTCTTTTACTATATACTGAATTTTTAAGCAAGA
The DNA here is from genome assembly GCA_004027835.1 of Alouatta palliata. Lineage (NCBI taxonomy): Eukaryota > Metazoa > Chordata > Mammalia > Primates > Atelidae > Alouatta > Alouatta palliata. The sequence goes on along the minus strand of PVKV010013068.1, from coordinate 34,908 downwards.
CTTCATTTGCATGGCATGGTGTTATATTTATCGCTTCAACACAGAGCCTGCCCCTATTAAATTTTAATAAATGTGTGTGGAATGAATGAATGAATGAATGAACCTCCATTTGATGAATAAGAAAACTGAGCCCATGGTGGAATTGATTTATCCAAGACCACAGAGATGACAAGAAAAGGAGCACTGGCCTTAAGCTGCCTAGGGAAAAGCTCTTTGTAACATGTATTATACTTTAGTCATAAATTTACATCCCTAGAACTGCCATGTGAATTTAATATTTTTGAAGGATCATCTGAGCATGAACACCTTAAAGTTTTCAATACAAATAAAAAGCCCATTAAGCTCTGTTTTGTTTTTGCATATTTCATATCCTTCTGTGTAAATGCTTTTCATATTCACTGCTCTAAAGCAAAGCAGCATGATTTTATAAACAGCAGTGTGGAGAGTGTCTTGCAGCTAAACGGGATGCCCTTTTGTACTACAAAAATCCTAAGGCCTCCAGAATTTAAAATAAAATAAATATTTTCAAGTAATCTTTTTCTCATGAGTTCCCATAAGGAATTTTTCTGTCATAAATATTGAAAAGGCCTTAATACATTAATAGAGGTATTCTGGAAACTGTTTTTAGACATTGGTTCATTCCATTACATTGTTTTGTGAATCACAGAATCCTCCCCAAGTCAGAATACAATACCATTGCCTTGTGGAAAATTGGATCAGGTGAGGGTTGGCAAATGTTAGAAACAGGTAAAAGTCATAGGTTTTCTCAAAAGATCTAAACAAAGTTTAGGAATTCATTTATTTACTCTGCACAAAAGTAAACCAATTGAAATCTGGGAATTCCATGAAAAGTAGTAAACACATAGGCCAAATGGGCAAAACCAGGAGCTAAGAGATATTAAATATAATATCAACTAAAGATAACATGAATATGCCTGTGTCTAGAGAGTGATTCTTTTGTAGTTCCTATTTAGATAAAAGTCAGTCTCTAGGAACCATTTACCTGGGACCTACTCTTTTTGGGATTCTTGCCTAGTTATAATTAAGGAATGCGTGAAGGAAGCAATATGTATAAGTGGGGTACAATTATTAGACAAGTAAGTTTCATGACCCAAGGCAAGTAAACCAATTCTCCCATCTCATAGGCTTGTTGCCCATTTTCTGAAAGACCTACTCCCACCAATTCACATTTCTTCCAGGCCAAAATACTGGTGGACCCTGGAGAACAGGCAAAATGTCTGATGTAGAAGCAAGTGACTTCACTCCCAAAACTGCAAGTTATATCATTTTATACTGGGAGAAAATAAGAGTACTTGTGTAGAAATAAATTCTTAAGCTGTTTGACCAATGAGAAACACTTCTAAAAGTGTTAGATCAAGTTTGAATCAAATTTATTGATATGGGTACACTGTTCAGGAATTATTCAATGTGAAAGTTTAAACTCCAGGGATGGATCTCACATTTTACTGACAACTGAATCCTGGATTTAGTGGTGCCTTATATAAAATGAAACTAAAAAGTCACTTTTGTGCATTGTCAAAAAATTCAGTCTTAGAGTGATAGAAATATTGACATATACTTAGGTGATTTGCCCGTCCATCTCTAATCATGCCTCCTAGAAAGCTCCACAAGGCATTCCCATTATCAAGATACTGGGAAATACATTAACAAGTCAAACACCAGAATCCTGGTGGGTGTTGTCTACAGACCAGGTATGACAGTGAGAGTTTTTACCATTGAAATGAGCTCCTTAATTTTAATGGGGATGTGTTACCTCATTCCGAGGGTCAGAGGCACATAAACACTGTGAGCAGGGGAGGAAGGTATAATTGTAGCTGCATCTGTCATCAAAATGGTTTGATCTGCAGAAACAGTTATCATGTTAATTAATCATGATGTGCCTGAAACTGCAATAGGTGGCCAGACTACTAGGGTCTCAATAGAAGTTAAGGACACATAAATAAACCAAATACAGCAATAACAAACTGGTGAATGGAGACTGGTTAGAATAACCACTGTGGAGAGTCATGGCCTCTGCCCCAAATCACTGCCCTGCACCAGTTCACAGACCCAGAGTCCCTAAACAGAGTAGAGACTGTAAGAAGGATGAGTCCTCCAATAGAGTGATCAACAGGCCTCTTTCTCTTGCCCATCCCCAAATGGTACTCTGATCATTTTCCAGTGTGTCTGCATTGGATAGGGAAGTACCTAGATCTTCATAAGTCATGAGATACTGGCTGTGAACCTCAAATGCCTCTGTGAATTACCAGGCAGAGTAATGACTTTTGGAGACCAACCAATATAAGAGCTTTTGTCTGCATCATCTCACAATAAACTTGGTCCTTAATACCCTGCCCAGTGTTTATTTCCTGTCACTATAGGGGCAAGAAGCAGCTACACCACTTACCTAGGGAGGAAAGGTCATGTTTGCTGACAGCAGATGCTCAGAAGAAATAAGTTTCATTTGTGTAGGTGGTGTCCTTAATGGTGTTAATAATATTATTAGTAGTAATCATAACAATAGTTAACATTTATTGAATGGTTACTTTATTTCAGGTACTGCTACAAATTCTTCATATTAAAGTCAGAAACTGGATAAAATAATTTTGGGATTCTAATATTAGGATTACGTCTACAGCCTATTTAGAATTAGTGATCGTGCCACTGACTGCTTTTCCTCATAGTGCTGTGCTCCCTCAGTCAAACAGTCCTCCTCATAAAAACAAATTTCAACTGTTTGCCTATTTATCACTAAAAGAAACCATTCTTAATTCAGAGCAATTTTAGATTTATATAAATATTGCAAAAGTAGTACACAAATTTCCCAGATTCCCCATGTCGTTTTGCCTATTAATTAATGAGCCAATATTGATACATCATTATTGACTAAAATCCATACTTTCCTCAGATTTCATGAGTTTTTACCTAATGTTCTTTTTCTGTTCTAGGATTCCATCCTTGACATGTTATATCGACTTTTCATTTCTCCATAGGCTCCTCTTGGCTGTACAATTTCTCAGTCTTTCCTTATTTTTAAGGCTTTGACAGTTTTGAGGATTAGCTGTTTTACAGACTATCCCTCAGTTGGGATTTATCTGATTTTTTTCTTCATTGGACTGATGTTTTGGGTTTTGAGAGGAAAACAAAGATAAAGCGGCATTCTTATCACGTCATATCAACAGTACACACTACGAACTCGTCTTAGTCCATTTGTGTTGCTGTAAAAGAATATCTGAGGCTAAGTAACATAAACACAAGAGCTTTATTTGGCTCATGGTTCTGCAGGCTGTGTAAGAAGCATGGTGCCAATGTCTGCTTCTGCCTCAGGCTGCTTCCAGTCTTGCTGGAAGGAGAAGTAGAGCCAGCATGTACAGAAGACACATGGTGAGAGAGCAAGCCAGAGAGAGAGGGGAGGTGCCAGGCTTTTTCTAACAATCAGCTCCCACGAGAACTAATGGAGCGAGAATTTACTCATTGCAGCATGGATGGCACCAAACCATTCCCAAGGGATCTGTCCCTATGTCCCAAACACCTCTCATTAGGCCCCACCTTCAACACTGGGAATCCAAATTTCAGCATAAAGTTTGGAGAGGTTAAATATCTAAACCATAGCACAGCCTGATTTATCACTATGATTCTGATCAAGGATCACTTGGCTAGGTACTGCTTGTATCTCAAACAATTCTCCCTTGTAAATTTTTCTCTGTTCTTTCTCTCTGTCTATACTGTGCTCTTTGGAAGGAAGTCACTGTACAGAGGCCACATTTCAGGAGTGAGGAGTTATGCTACCTTTCTTGAGGACAGAGGATCTACATATATTATTTGGAATTCTTCTGCATAGTCTTTTCTCTTCCTTCCCTCCCCCACCATTTATTAGCATGTTTAATCATTTACTCATATAAGTAAATGTCCATACTGAGTGAAGATAATGGATATTTTCTACTTTATTAAACTTTTTATTTTGCTGCTCAAGTTATTTCAGCATTGGCCATTGGGAGACCTTTCAGTTGGCGTCTGTGGTCTACTGATATACAATCCTCGTCACTGTGTGCCTTTTTCTTAGCACCTCTTTACTTTCTAGTAACTACAAGATTCTTTAGGTTCATCCGGTTTATTTCCTGTCTCAGTTCTGGAATCAGCCATTTCTCTGAGGAGTCTTGGTTAAGTTTCTTGGAGAATGGTATTAGAAACCAAATCTGGGTGCCAAGAAAACCCTTTTTAACATAGAGTATTCTGTGTTTATTTGAAAAATAGCTCTGCTTAAATAACACCTAAGCTTTGTGTAATGAACTGAATTGTGACCACAAAATTTATATGTTGATGAGCCACAACCTCCAGTGTGATTATATTTGGAGATAGGTCCCTTAGGGATGGGAGGTTAGAAGAGGTCCTTAGGGTGGGAATGTAAGCCTACAGGTGTGGTTTGTTTATTTATTTTTTATTTTTTGAGATGGAGTCTCTGTCACCCAGGCTGGAGTGCAGTGGCGCGATCTTGGCTCACTGCAGCCTCCGCCTCCCTGGTTCAAGCAATTCTCTGCCTTAGCCTCCTGAGTATCTGGGATTACAGGCAGCTGCCACCACACCCAGCTAATTTTTTGTATTTTTAGTAGAGATGGGTTTTCACCATGCTGGCCAGGATGGTCTTGAACTCCTGACCTCATGGTCCACCCTCCTTGGCCTCCCAAAATGCTGGGATTACAGGCATGCGCCTCTGCGCCTGGCCAGGACTGGTGTTTTTATAAGAAGAGGAAAAGACATCAGAGATCTCTCTGTCACCTATCAAGTGAGGACAAGGTGAGAAGAAAACCGTCTACAATCCACGAAGAGAGGCCTTGCAACAAACCAACCCTAATGGCATCTTGCTTGATGTTAGACTTTAGCCTCCAGAACTAGGAGAAAATAAATTTTTGTTGTATTGTAAAAACAGTCTGTAGTATTTTGTACTGGCAGCCTTAGCTGACTAATACATCTTGTGCTATAGCATTTGCTTCCAACGTCATGAAAACTGCGGTCTGACTTCCTTCCTGCCTTCAGCTGCCTCATTGTGTAGATGAGATACATTTAGTATTTCCAATGTCCTGATGCAGGAAAAATACAAATGAGGACATGCAATAGTTGAGCAATTTCTCAGCCTTTGATAGAGAAGGGTATCTACTTCTATTATGCAGTTTACAAAGAAGTTTACATGAATTTATTTTCTTCAGAGTGATATTTGTAAAGCTGGAATATTACTATAATAATCTAATGGTTTAACAAAAATGTTGCCATTTCTAATAGTTCAGCAGTGTATTAACCCTAGATGCTTTAAAAGGCAATAGCACCAACAATAACAACAATAAACCAAATGTGCTATAACTCAAAATACAGCAGTAAAATAGAGTGAGTAAAATGGAGTATGGAAAAGTCATATACTCTATTTTTCTGACTTTCATTTGAACTCAAGTTTATGAGAGGTATGGTGAAGTTCTATTGAGAGATGTAGAAGATATATCTAAACTAAATTATACAAAATACCTGTCTCTAGTTTGATGCGTGGGGAGTGCAGTAAACCAGAGTTTTAACAGAGCGCATGCAAATGTGAGAACTGGGGATGTCATATCTAGCTGGATTCATGGAAAGCCAGTTTGAGGACAAAACCAACACAGAGAAGAATGCAGAAGTCAGGGAATCACAGGTAAATGGCACTACAGCCCTGTGACAAAAATGCTTAAACCTCCTCTACCACGAAATGCGTCATTTACACCAAGCGAAATATCTTCTTTATAGATTACAGTTTAGGACTATTTGAGTCATTTTTTTCTGTTCTTTGCAACTAGATGCAATCTTATACATGCCTAAAAGAGGTCCTGGAAAACATACTATGTAGAAAATAAACTATGACTACAATTTCATTTTTAATCATAAAATTTTGAGGAAAAATGTAATAGAGATTAAATTCAAATTCACATACAAAATTACTCTAGCAGAGTAATGAGTGACAATCAATAATCAAGTTCTACCACCGTACTTATTCAATTCATTAGCAATTTGCTAATCGGGAGGGACTGCTGGCTGCTAAGAATGGGTCTCCATATTTGGGTCTTGTTATTCAGTTAGACATAAGAATCTTCTCATTACAGGAAAAAATTAGGTAATGAAGGCTCTGGGGCATACTGGGAAATAAAAGGCAGTGATTAAGTTGGTAATTTTATGCAAATAAAAATCAAAGCACCAGAAGAGAAAGAATAAGAAAAGGGTAAGACTTTTAGAAAGTGCCAAGCTGTCTCCTGTGATCCTTTTACATAACAAATACAACTTTTTTACTTAATCAACAATGTAGAGAGTAAGTACAAGGATGGCTATACATGAACTGAACATCTTAGAAAATATTGTAGGGGGAAAAAGAGAGAACTTGCTGATAATACAGTACTTGCAAAACAAGCTTTTGCTATTTCCCTCTTGACACCACGTCTGTTGTCTACCAGGGCAATCATATCCAACAGTAATTGTCTAACAATTGTTCCGCACTGAGAAAATACTTCTGATTACAGACATTAACACGTTTAGGCATTAAACCTCCTCACTGTAATTACCCTTGAGCTTATTCTCACAAATGAATTAATATGCTGATCGCTCGGACTAATACAACCAGCAAAAGGGTGATGAATTGCTTCCAAATCAGATAAAATGAAGCATGACATCATTTAATTAATTTCATGGAAGTGGGGGGTTGAAACAGAAAGAAAACATTTCCACTGGGGCTATCTTCCCAGAATGGGATGTGAAGTGGGGGCAGGAAGTAGGGAAAGGAAGATGAAACCCAGTGTTACTGAAAACTTCTGAGCTTTTGGGCAGCGGGTTTGCACATTCCAAGGTACCATTTGAAACTGATGTTTTTGTAGCGAAATGCATGGATCACAGCTGATGTGCTAATGGACCCTGCTATGAGTGCCCCAGTGGAAGGTCTGAGAAGGTAAATATGCCTGTTCTCCTTTCTGATGCGGAGAATAATTTGCCTTATTAAATGACTAGCTGGAATTAAAAGGCTACAAATGTCAGAAATGCATTTAGTTCTGAAATAAAAAAAAAAAATCAAGCAAGCAAACAGAAAGCAAGGCCCATGGATTAAAAGATGTGCTAACAGGGTGTGATTAGAACACAAAATGAATTTTTCCTCTCTCACACCTAGTCAGGTAAATAACAAAGTGTCTGGGTATATAGAACATGAATGTTCCCGATTTGGATCGAAAGGTGACTTACTTGTGTAACCTTAAGGATACTAATTCATCTTTCTGACTAGTGCCCATGTTGTTTAAGTCACCCAACAAAAAGCACATTAGCAGAGCTACTAGCAAATCAATAGTACTTTATTTAGATCATGGCTTGATTTCCTCCACCATCTCCTATCCGTTTCTCCTTTTTCAAGAGGCCTGAATCACCTAGCTAGGAATTTGTAAGGGTGACACCTGCTAGATTTATGTGGCTTCCTTAATTACCTGTACGTAGAATTTTGAAGCTATCTTGGAGACATAGGACTGAAGAATACCTGTTAAAAGTCCTATGGCTACTTAGAGGAAACAAAAAGTTAAGGGGGTTCAGTTATATTTGTTGTCTCACTGGGGAAAACTATCGAGGCCGTTACTGAATACCAAGACAAATATCATCCAAAACTCGAGCCCTCCTGATCAGAAACAACCCCTCTTGTTAACCTGGTGAACTCAGTGTATTTAAAAATTTTGCCTTCAAACAGAAAACTCCTTCATGCTCTCTGAACTAGACCCCTTTAAGTCCTCCTAACCTCTCCCACAGCTGTGAAATTATAGGGAATCTCCCCTGGGATCTATCTTTCATATATGAAGTTTGCACCAATGCTGGCCCACTCACACTTGTGAGCCCTTGGAAGATCTATGATTCTTGTTTCACAAACAACCAGGTAACACTAATCTTTTTGTCAGAAACTCTTTTTTTTTTGTCAGAAACTCTTTGCTGTTTTGTTTTAGATGGAGTCTCACTCTGTTGCCAGGGTGAAGCTCAGTGGTATGATCTTGGCTCACTGCAACCTCTGATGCCCTGGTTCAAGTGATTCTCCTGCCTCAGTCTCCCTAAATAGCTGAAATTACAGGCATGCACCATCACACCCAGCTAAGTTTTGTATTTTTAGTAGAGATGGGATTCACCATGTTGGCCAGTATGGTCTTGATCTTCTGACCTCCTGATACGTCTGCCTCAGCCTCTTAAAGTGCTGGGATTACAGGCATGAGCCACCACGCCCAGCCATTGTCTTTATTATCTACTTTCCTTCACCTCCCTTTTCACTTACTTATATGCTCCAGAAGGGCTTAATGGAAACCCTTGTCAAAACTAATCAATTTAGCTATATCCTCCAATTTATATTATCTTCAATTCCGTTACTCTTTATCCAACTATCATTACCTAAGATCCTCATACAATTGTTCAACTTGCAGATTTTTATTTGTAAGGTAATTTTTCCCAATGCTATTCATGTATGTTACTATAATAACATAACCAATGTGGAAAATTATTGCACCACTTATTTTATATTCTGTTCATTGCTCATACACCTATCTAGTTTTAAAACTCCCCCACTGGGACATAAACATAACTTTTCTTCATATATGAGGCATCTCAGAACTGTCAAAAGACCCCCTTCCCTTTTTCCCATATTTAAATCAAACCAGTCACATTGTATTACCCACCCGTTGTAGGTTCTTACGGCTTTGCAGCATTGCCAACAATTATTTAAACACTTTTCAAGCTTTGGCCCTATCCTACCTTGATAATTCTCTTCATTATGGTGATTGTATTCTGGGTACAATATATCCCACTCGAATCACTACCTTGAACATAGCTTCCAATCTAAAATCCCATTCTAAAAGAAAAAGGCCCTAGGACTTACTGTGGCTGGAGTTGTGGGAACTGTCACAACTCTCAACTTTTGGGGAGGTTTCACTTAGCACAAAATCACACTACAGGAACTTACTGCCTCCTTTGAAATAGTCGTAGCTATTAGCCTCGGCTCAAGTCTATCAGCACTAGAAAAGTCTTTACACTCACTAGCAGGAATTCTAGATAACAGACATGCTCTAGATTACCTCCTAGCTGAAAAAGGAGGAGTCGGTGCTGTCATCAACAAAACCTGTTTCACCTACATTAATTTGTCTGCAGAAGTGGAAACTAGTGTCCAAGATGTTTTCAAACAAGCCAAATGACAACACATACTTTCCCAAAGCAACGAAAACTGGACGCAAACCCTTATTGATTGGTTTCTAAAAATCACTTTGCTTCTCCCATTCCTTGGACATTTACTCCTAATCATTCTTTTAATATATAGTCCCTGCCTTTCTAATATGCTCATTAAGTTTGTATCTTCCAGATTACAACAATTCCACCTACAGATAATTATGCAATCCCAATACCAGCTGGCAACAGGAACTTCTATTTATATGGGGCCTGTTGATGGAATCTAGTCTTCCCACTTTGAACACATTTTTCATGACCGTCACTCCCTTAATGACAGAGAACAAAAAAGGGGAAAACAAAACGTATCCCCTCCACAGCCCCTTTCAGCAGGAAGCAGCCAGACAGATCGAACGCCCATCTTCACTATGCAGTTTTCCCTTTCTTGAGACCCTAGTAGGCAGCAGGTGGACATGAGCATGGAGGATTATAAAGGATCAAAGAATGGACCAAGATACTTGTCAGGGGAAAAAAATGAGCAGAGCAAAGACCACCTGGTGGCTATCAAGCAGACCATCCAGAGGCAAAACTCTTTATCTGAAGAATTTAGAAGTAATTAGACTTCCCTAATTATCTAAAGTGGGCATCTGATTCCATGTTTTGTTTCCAAAAATTTGTAACTAGTATTTCTCTACATCTCTGGAATGCATGCATGTCAAAATTCATTGTGCAACTCTTGCTGACGTTAAGACACCAAAATGTCTACAAATGTAATCATTTACTATGACCTATGTGACTAATGTGATCCATATTACCCTTAAGCTCCTGCCTTAAGGTTCATAAATACCCCTAAGGAAAATCCACCGCAGCACACTCAGTCCTCTCTTGCCGAAGTACCCTGCTGCACTCTGCTGCAGCGTTCTCTTTATCTAATAAAGCTTTTCTTTTCAAACCTATACTGTTCTTGGTAAATTCTTCTTACTACCCACTCTCTTACCAGACAACCACTCTCTGCTGTCAGAGCTGACACCTCTCCCGGCAATAGTTTTATATTCTTGCATTTTTACAGAAAAAAAAATAAATCTTTACCAAGACCAGCTCAGCCATAGAGACACCGACCCGGGCGGCGCTGAAGGAATTGAGAAGCAGACATCCAGATAGAACAGCAAAGTTGGTCGAGCCAGGAAGCCAACAGCTCAACCTCAAGCTGAGAGCCTCAGGGGCTGACAACATTCCAGGCTGAAGGCCTCGAGCAGACGCTGACCCACTCTTTTATTCTCTCTGAACAGGTGATTATTAACAAACAGATGTTTGGCATTTTCTCATTACACAAAAGTATACCAAGTAGGCAGCTGGTGCCCACTTACCACTGATAACAGACAAACTAAAAAGTATTCTCCACGAGGAAGCCACGGGGGCAGGGCCAGATGTCCCGTGCTTAAATAATTGTTTTAACCAGTGTACAATATTTATATATTGTCCAGTCACTTTAGAATGCCCCAAGTAGTTTTCTGCTTGGGGCAGGGGTCGGCTAGGTTTTCGTTGCCATCGTTCTTCCTAGCAAACAATATATTCTATCATACACTCAGCATTTCTCAACAATCATACACTTAGCATTTCTCAATAAGCCTTGTTCATGTTTTTATTACATAACAGTAAACAAAAGCCTATGATAAGTTTTTTTTTTTTTTCCTTTTCATTTGTTTTCGTTTTTTGGAGAAACAGTGTATGACTTTGCATGCAGTAGGTGCTCAACAATTCTTATTAAATTTACATATGTGAGAGTACAAGCTTAGTAATCCTATAGCCTGGTTTGAATCTCAGCTAATCGCAGTGTCACTTTAGTCACACTGTCTGAGTTAAATTTTCTTAACTGTAAAATGAGCTCATTCCTCCTCTCCGGCGGTGATGACCTACCCATGAGAACACACCTCTGGCAAAAGCTCTCCTTGACCCCTCTCCAGAAGAGAAGAGGAAACAGAAGAAGAAACACCTGGTGCAGAGCCCCAGTTCCTACTTCATGGCCTTGAAATGCCCCGGATGCTATAAAATCACTATGGTCTTTAGCTATGCACAAATAGTTGTTTTGTGTGTTGGCTGCTCCACTGTCTTCTGCTTGCCTACAGGAAGAAAAGCAAGACTTACAGAAGGATGTGCCTTCACAAGGAAGCAGCACTGAAAGCACTCTGAATCAAGATGAGTGGGAAACCATCTCAATAAACAAATTTTGGATGAAAAAAAAAAGCTCATTCTAACACACTTACAAGCTTGTGTAAATTTGATGAAGAAAACATAAGACAGCTTGCACTCAATAAATATTGATCTTTCTTGTCATCAATTGTTGAAATTGCCCACATTTATTGTTAGCATGATTCTATTAATTTGACATGTTGATCTTACATCAATTTAAGAAATATCCACTCCAACAGCCAGATACCTCCCTCCTTCCTACCGGTTCTTGACCTCTTGCTTTTACCCATCTTCAAGTATTTTTTGTTTATTCATTCGTTTGCATAGCAGCGAGAATAATCATTTTAAAATTTGAGTAGGATTTATCATGCCCCCTACTTAATGCCCTTTAGTAATCTGACTTTATACTTAAGATGAATTCCAAATTTCTTTCCATGGCTGTTCTTTGATTCTGTGGAAGACCAAAATATACCACACCAAAATAAAATATGTCTCCTTTGGTAAAAGGATTTTGTTGAGCTGGAGGCACTTAAGAAGCAGATGCAGAAAAGCTGCCCTTTCTCTATTGCCTAAAAGCTGGACACAGATTTACAATGAAAGATATCACCCTACCTCTTCCTTCTACCAGAGATAACACAGGTTAACTAAGGAAAGACTACTTTAGGCCCATTTTGGGCCTGGAGATAGCACCAGGGGAGTCTACAATTAGCAAGCTTTACTAACCAGTCTTTATCTGCCATTTGTTTTACTTCTCACAAGTGATCACCCCTAGAGAATAAAAGTCCTTTTCTTTTGACTTGTCACTTCTCCAAAAATGTACTTTTCTTTATTGAAGATTCTGTATAATTTAAAGCCATCTGTTTGAGAAATTACCCATAGCCTGGTTATCTCCTACTTATACACGAAGTATGCATGTTGATAAACTTCTGTTTGCTTTTTACTTGTTAATCAGTCATTTGTTACAGGGACCATTCCAATTAAAATCTTCTGAGGGTTGAGAAAATAATATTTTTTTCTTCCTCTACAACTCCTGCCTTCCCAATTCATCTACACTGATTTTTACGTAAATCCTATTCAAAGATAAAACAGTGGATAAAAGCAAAAAGAATGAGCACAATGTGGAAAAATTTTCCTGTCCAGTAAGGAACATAATTTAGCATAGAATCTCAGCTCTGGGTAAGGAGGTTGGACAAGAGGAGAAGTGGGTCTTTTAAAGACAAAAAAATAAAAATAAAAAAAGTTCAGGGCAGGGGCATCTCTAGTTCATTTGAGGTGAGCAAAGTCTCTGGTGCTGCAGGTTACATCTAAGCTGGTTGGTGTAGGCGTGTGCTGGGATGGGCTGAGGTGGCTTAAGGTAAGCATGTCAAGCACCCATCTTGGATGGCAACATTCAGCTGCCTCTGCTAAAGAGGGTGCCATGCCAGAATCAAAATGATGGTGCCCAGTCAGTTCTGCACCACGGCTCACAAGCCAGGTGGCCAGGTCAGGGTTTGTTGTAGCCACACTGGCCTTCTTTCAGTTAAATATTTGTGCCTCAAGACTTCTGCACATGCTCTTTCCTCTATTTGGATGAGGACCATTCTTTTGCTCTTCACTTAACTATTTCTTCAGGTTTCACCTCAAATTTCAGCCCTTCAAAGAAGTCTTCCCCGACCACTTCTTTTTTTTTTTTTTTTTTTTTTAAGAGAATGTCTTGCTCTGTCACCAAAGCTGGAATGCAGTAGTGTGATCTTGGATCATTGCAATCTTGACCTCTGGGGCTCAAGCGATCCTCTCACTTCAGCCTCCCAAGTAGCTGAGACCACAAGAGATCTCACTGTGTTGCCCATGATGGTCTCGAACTTCTGGGCTCAAGCTGTCTTCTTGCCTCAGCCTTCCAAAGTGCTGGGATTACAAGCCTGAGTCACTGCATCTGATCCCTGACTACTTCTTACTCCCCTAGTATCACTCTCTATCTCTGCATGTTTTTCTTCATCACAATTAGAAGAATTTGTAATTATTCTATTTATTGACTTTACATGTATATATGTACATATGTATGCATGTATCTATCAATTCTGTATCCCATTAGACTGTAAACTACATACACAGGCATTAGTAAAAGATAAACAGAATTGTTTTTTCACCTAATTTCCTTTAATCCAACAGGCAAAGAGAAAGTTATGATGCTTGAATTGCTGTCAAACAATCCAGTTATATTTAATTTTACAATTAGTTCATGAGTTTTAAAGATTTCACTCACATTTTTCAGGGAGTATTAACAGCAGACCATCATAAATACTCCTTTGAAAAAAAATGAAAGCTGTGTTTGTGTATGCACAGTGTTAATAGTCACATATTTGTATGCAGTGCTTTTGGAGCAAGCAAATGTCCTGTAACTGCAATTTCAGCCTGGTCAAGGTAACATAACTTTTTCATTAAGTACTTCCAAATTTCAAATCTATCCATGAATGTGAAAAATCTGTGCTAATTAAAGCCTGTCATATAGGTCAATAGCGCAGAGAGGACCTGGGAAGTTCCCAGGACTTAAGGGAGCAGACGCTGCATTAAATATAATTAGGATTGTTTGCAACTCAAGGCAAGATGTCGCTTCATTCTGGTTTTGTTACGTGATTTATGGACAGCTGTGCAATTGTTCAATGGGATTTTCACCTTGTAAAATGTCGATCAATTTTTGTGGCTAGAAAAACGGAAACTACCCAATGCAGAGAACATATGTAGAACAAATTTACTGGGTAAAAAATCCCCACTTCTTTTACATCATCCTGTCATGCGCTTTAAGGATTTCAAACTCAAATGTCTTCAGTGGTCTGGCAGAGTGATTTTATTTTTTACTCACAGGGAGCGTTGTGTGAAGTAGAAAGCTTAGGGCTAGCTACAGGAGGAAGCCACTGTCAGTTCTAGCAAATTCTTATCATGCAAGAAAAAATGTAATTTTGCCAAATTTTCTAACTTTTCAAGAGGAGCCAGTTACCAACATTTTTTAAAAATTAAATAAATATATATTAAATACTTGTAACTAACTAAAGATAATTAAAAACATTGTGTGGATGACAAACAGAAGTTTGTAAGTAAAATGATCTCTACCAGTTTGTGACTTCTGTGGTAAGTTTTGATTTTACCTTCTAGTGCAGTGCTGTTTATTAAAGACATAATGTGACTCATGTATGTAGTTTAAAATTTTTTAGTAGATACATTTTTAAAAGTTTAAAAAGGTGAAGTAAATATAAGTAATGGATTTTATTTATTCAATATATCTAAAGTATAATTTCAACATGTAATGAGTACAAAAATTGATGATGTATTATACTTTTTTGTTATACTACATCTTTGAAATTTGATATGTATTTTACACTTACATCTCAATTTAGACACTGAGTTTTCATTGGAAATATTTGGTCTATGTTTAGATTTTATAAAATGTACAGTTGAAAAATAGATTTGTATGTCCAAGTTTTCCCAAACAGCACTACAGATTTTCTAACAACTGAATTGAGTACTAGTTTTAAAAACTAAAATTAAATTAAGTAAAACGAAAAATTTACTTTGTCAGTAATATTAGCCACATTTACAGTGCTCAATAGCTAAACAGTGCTATTGACTATCATACTGAACAGTGTAGCTCTAAGGCTCTAATTGTGTGCTCCAGTATTTTCTAAAGAAGGAGAGAAATGCTAAATACCAAGGGAGAGGGAAGATACTAGTTTCTCCATTTAAACACAAGAAAGCAACTCTCTAGGGCCTATGTCAATTCCCTTTTGGTATTCCGGACTGGAAATTAAACATTGATGAGAAACTCTGAATGAGATTCTCTTTTGCCTCTGGAAACACACAGCTTTGAAAGTCTGAATGATCCTATTTCAGTCTGTCTGAGATGTCAACAAATTCACCTTTGAATTATTCATATTCTAACTTCTTAAAAATTACCAAATGCCTGTTTACTATTTAAACATATACTGATAAATGCAATGTCTCAAAAATTGAGTACCACACCACCCAAATACCCAACTCAACTGCAAGAAGTAAGTTTTTTTATATATTTTGTGTGCATTCTTTGCTAGCACACATAATTGTTTACGTGTTTCAGTGAATATCTATACCTATCTTAATACAAAGGATTCAAAACTGCCTTTAAAAACTTACGGTGTTTTATGTTGGATGCCCTCGGAGTTGAATGAAATATTCTCTTAGGGAGAGAATGGCTTTTTTGATTAGGCAAAACCTTGTTGGAATGCTTTTTAATTGCAAAATGTTAAGTACTTTAGATGTAGTCTGAAAGGAAAAGGTCATTACAAAAAAAGTTACATTGATTTGTCCAATATAACAGATGAATATTAAAATCTGGAATTCTTTCTGGTAAAGCTGTGGTTTGGATCAGGAACTGATCCAATAGTGAGGTACAGAAAGCAGTCCCTGAAGAAAGAAAGCCTGACCAGGAAACAGGACAGAAAAAAACCTGTCAAGAGAGAAATTGACCTACAGGCAGATCTAGGCTACCTACATGTGGTATAGCTACCTTAGGGATTTAGAGCTGGAAGGTCTCATATTCAGTATTAATTTGTTGCCTGCTCTGTGCCATGCTATAATCTTATTTAGATACTTGCAAGCAGATGTCTTGGGGATACACAATAGCTGTGTATAATTTTTTTTTTTTTTTGGTCTGGACAATGAAGAAGGAGACTGTCTATTTCTTGCCTTAGGCAACATGGATTATAGTAATGAGCCAATGTAAAACAAGAATGGGAATTTACATTGTGGAATGTAAAACCAGAATGGGAATCAAGAAGCCTATAGAAAGAGGTTAAAAAAAAAAAAAAAAATCAACATCTTGATAATCTTTGGGGTATTAGGTAGAGAACTTGACTATCTACTACAGTACTTGGGATGGGGCTCCGTAAGTTTATTTAAATTAAAAAATACCTTAGAGTACTGTGTAACATTAAAGTAGCAGATGTCTAGATGATAAATTTATTTAAGCATGATTTGTTTATAATTGTTTGAAGTATGTGTGTCTTAAAAACAGTTTCATGTTGTATGAACTGCTTAGTCATATTCTATTTTTAATGGCTGAATATTTCACTGCATTAATAAACTATATTTAATTATGTTATTAGACATTTAGGCTATTTCCATTTTTTAATAAAATAAATCATATGTGATGACCATCCTTTAATAGAGTTTTTCTAAGGATAAATTTCCAGACATTTAATTTTTGAATTAAAATGGCTAAAACATTTAATTTAAAAAGCAAATATCAAAGGTTATGCCAATTTATATTCTGACTCACATCTCATGAAAAAATCCCTTTTTTGTTATGACCATTATCTACTTTTATAACATGACTAATCTGAGAGAGGGAAATTAATACCGCATAATTTTAATTTGTATTTCTTTTATTAAAGGGAATTTGAATATTTTCATTTCAATATTTATTAGCCAAATGAATTTCTTGTCAAGATGATATAATTAATCTCATTTTGATGCATCTCCTCTAAAACTACAGCCATGTCAGATAAAACACAAATATGGAAACACAGGAAATAGTTGAGCTAAATACACATTTATCAAGGTAAATAGTATTGGAAAGTTTTCCTTTGCTCATTTTTATCTTGTATTATCTTTCCAATTTTGATTTGTTAGAACCATTTACATATAAACCTTTACTATGTATATTGTAAATTAGGAATTTCAATGTAATCTTTGTATTTTCATCTTTTTTGATCATATACAAGTTTTCTTTTTCATATTATTAAATATTTTTTAGTCATTTCCACTAGAGTTTCTTTTTTTGTTTCATGCTTAGAAGTTCTTCAACATTATTTAAAAGCCTAACATTCTTTTTTTAACCTCATTAGAATGACCTTTAACATTCTTAATTACTGTACTTGTATCATTACAATTTCTCAATAACTTTTATATAAGAACTTAAGTCAGTGATAATAATCAGGAATTGCAAAGTTTGTTGCCATTTGCAATCCCCCCAACTCATAGAGAATTTGATATGAGATTCAACAATCAGTATTTTTTTAAACCCACTGCCCTATTTTCTATATTAGCAAAATAAGTCAATATTCAAGTCAAATGATATTATAAAAAATTTCCAAATTTTTGATGATAGTTCATAAAATCAGAATTTCTTTTGCTTTTTTGTAAAATTAATCATAGGCAACAAGGATATTTTTTAAAAAAACGGAAGCACAAATTTTATCTTGACTGTAATTAAGAGAAAAAATATGCATAAATTGTGTCCTAAGAAGTGAAGGTTGAGCAGGGATGTGGGCAAGAGTAGAAAGAAGATAGCCATGATTGCCACTTTCAAAAAGAACCAGCAAAAGCAAAAATTGCCAAAGGAACTATATATTCTGAGGTGAAAAATAGAAAATTTTACTTGTGGAAGCAGGAACTAGATGTGTTGAACTTCTCTATACCTGTTGGTTTCTGAAAAGCAGGAATGTTGAGCAGAACAAAGAATTTTAAAAATAAAAAAACAAAAACACAGGCAAAGTTTCAGGTAGTAACTGTTTCTATTTTGAAGGAAGGGAAGTAGAGAGGAAATATTATTAGAGTTTGATAGCTCTCAGTCTTTTTATATGACTTATATGAAGTAAAGACTAAAATAACTCATAAAAGTTTTTGTTAGCCAAGATCACAACTTTAGGCTATTCCTTACAATTATCTGCAAATAGCTGGAAAATTTACTTTATTCAAAGATGGGTTATTATAAAGAAATTAACAGAAGATCAATACAAATGTACTACAAAATATGATGAAAACAAGTGGAAAATAAATGACAGCTGAAGAATACCCAAAAATAAAATGTTGTCATAAAGCAGATGAAAACATTACATTTCCTCATGCATTGAAAACGTAAGCAAACATATCTATAAAACAAGAATATAAAGCATATATATAAGTACCCAGGATGGTGAGAAAACAGAATGAAATACAGTAAGATGATACCCTAAATTACAGGAGCCAAGTTGAAAAAGTTCTCAAAGATGAGATAACGTAAGCATGAAATAATAACAGGTTATAATACTTTGAATAAAATAATCAGAGTCTATACTGATAGTAAATACTACATAAATAAATATAAAGCTATTTGTTATAGTAAAATGCCTCACCCCTCTCAGTGCATGTGGTTAAACCATGAGTAACAATGTATATTACCTAAATAATAAGGTGTATCTAGATGTTCCTTAGTTATCAGGGTGTCTCTAACACATGTATGTCAAATTTTATGTTCTAAAAGAAGAGGATATATCATTTTCATGGGCCCTGAAATTGACTATATGTTAGCACCTCAAAGTTTCCATACATTATTCAAATACAGAAATTTTATATTAACTGATTGCAATGCTATGAAACTATAAATTTTTAAAAATTCAGATAAGATAAAAATGTAGCTCCAGGTATGGAAAGCAAGAGACTTTTTCAACTTAATTCTTAGCAAAAAGTAAAAATGCTAGACTATTATGATAATAAAGACACCTAGGGATACAGTCAATGTAATGCTCAGTGGGAAATTACTTATATTTAGATATATTTTAATGCATTTATATTAACAAATGATAATTAATATTAATATGAGAATTAAGTTTCCATGTCAACAAATTTGGAAAAGACTAAAAAGCAATTAAAGAGAAGGATGAAATTAAAGATACAAAAAGATGTTCAGTCTCACTCATAGTTAAATACGTGTCTCTCAAAACACTGTTATCCTGTTTCTAGTCAACCAAATTTATAAGAGTTGAAAAGTTGATAAACTTGTTGGCAAGGGTATGCAGAGACTGGCACTCTCTTGCTTGGGGGTGGTAATATAAATGAGTATATACTTTTAGGAGTGTGTTTTGGCTAATGCCTAGCACAAATAACTAACACATCCTTTCATATAGAGGAAATCCACTTCTAGATATTTGTACCACAAGTACACTTGCATATGTGAGAAACACTCAAATGATGTTGTTTGTTGAAGTATTGTTTATGGTATAACAGTCTAGTAACAACCTAAATGTATATCAATAAAGAACACATTAAATAAAGCATATAGTATATCAATCCAAGCAAGGGAATACTATGCAACCAAATGAATAAATAAGGAACTTATTTTTGTAGTAATATGTATTAATACCCACTTTATATACTATCAAGTATAAAAATATGTAGAAGAGATTATAAAGTAATCGTCATGTGCTTTCAAAAGCGAAAGAAAAACATGTATATTTTTATTTTATAAATGCATAGAATATTTCTAAAATTATTTAATTTTAGAATTGATTTCAATAATTATCTCCAGGAAAGGGATTTTAATAAGTATATTCCATATATACTTTAATAATCACTTAATTTTATATTTAAATACGATTAAAGTTATTTTCAAAAAGGAATATAAAACAACAAAATAAAGAAAATATGTTGTTTTATTATATTTTATGTTCAAGCACTGGAGTGTTATCTCTAGCACCTGGGAAATGCACTAACAGCAATGGAGTTAATTAAAATGCCCTCTATATGTTAAAACGTGAGTAAACAAGCCCAGTGGGTCCATTTTCTTTTAAAACTCCATTATTACATACTTGAATAACTGCTAATTAATCCCTTAAAATAGGGTTTATCCCTGAAATGTCACCACCTGTTACCACTATCAGTTTAGATAGTATTTTAGTGATAAAAGAATATCATATGATGCATTAGTTTGATCCATTGCTTATTTGTAGGTTAAATGCATAATCACTGCTGCTCTTCATAATTGGTAGACTTTTAATGTTTAAGGACAGGTCTCTCCATAGCTAGAATTTTTTGTTAAAAACTGAGATTTCTATCTAAATTCTAAATGACCATGACTTATTTTAAGTTAGAAATAGTGTTCACTCATCATCCTAGAACAGTTGAAACTAATGAGAATCAAGAATGAAGATTTTGTTTTTAATTCACATGTGTGCATTTATGTGCATATTTTAATATGTATGTAATACTATGGAAATATAATACTTTCAATGACAGGTAAAGCTGGACTCTTTGCAAAGTCCCCACTTTCCAGAAACTTTATAGTCTATTCAAAGCTTCATAAGTTTGATACAAGACAGAATAGAATCAAATATTGAAAGTAAGTATTGGAAATATGAATACTGGATGTAAGAAGCCTAGGGAAGAGAGAATTCACTTAGGCTTATTATAAAGAATCTCTCTGACCACATTCTGGAAGCTTCTTAGAAGATGTAGGATTTGAGTTGAATGGAGATGGGAGAGTACAGGTTTTGAAACAAGAGAATCTCTATTTTTACTAATTTAATGACTGTACCATTTATTAATAGGCCTTCAATTAAGAATTTTGTTCCTTTAAATAGTTCATATGAATCCAGTATTATAATGCAATTGTTAAGAGGTAAGTAGCCTGGAGTTCAAATAAGCTCAATTACTGATTAGCTGTGTAACTCCTGAGCAAATTTCTTGCTATTGGGAGCCCAGTTTCCTCATCTATTAATTGTTTATAATAACACCTATTAAAAAGGTTGTGAAGATTGAATGATAAAAATTACATAAATGATCAAAGTAATGCTAAAATGCTAGCTACTAATACATTGTGTTATAGAAATGATTAACCTATTTTGAATTAATTCATTTTAATCTTTGGGTTTGTTCATGAGTGTTAGGTTATTCATTAAGTCTGTGGTCACTTAGGTTCTTGATGGCGTACCAATTAATATTAGATACATAAAACAGCTTTTTGTTTCCTTAAATGGTGAATCTTACTCTATGCTCTTAGGGAAATTCAGTTTTTTCTATCTATTCTAAAGATAGAAAACCACTATTAGATTCTTCAACTTGAACTTTAATATTCAGGCATGACAGCTTCCAAGTAAACTTCAAAATGATACTAGTGTAGGGGAAACAGAATGTCAGAATGGTTCAGCTGGGCCATAGGACTGTAATTCTAATTACTTAGTTTGTTAACTTCTGGTAAATAGCTGTCTTGACTGACTCAGGTTTTTATAAGCACTTGTGATCCAGTTCCTCTCAGGTGGTGCTCCGAAGGAAGAAAAAACCCTCCAAATATTAATATAAATATGTTTAATTATTGGTTGACAGTCAACCAGCAGCACTGCAGAAGGAAAAGTGAACTGGAAAAAATAACAAATTCAAGAGTGAGTGGGATTAGGTGTATAGCAACCAGATACTTCAGCAATGGTACTGCTTTTCCCCCATTCAGTCTTCTGAGAAGTAGCATTAACAAGTCCAAATATGGATTCCAAAAGGATATAATGAAATTAAGTGGCAACACACTAGTACTATTATCCAAAGCAATCCATGATGATAGGGATGGATGGGAATACAGTAATGTTTCTGAGTAGCATACAGTACATCACTGTAGAACTTGCCAAATTTTTTAACCCCGTGTAATTTTCAATGTAGCTTTGTAGTTCCTGTGATGAAAAGGTAGCATCTGTCTCCCCATTTTTGGCTAGCCTAGCTTTTTGACTTGTTTTGCTACAAAGAATGTGGTTGAAATGATGGTGTGTCAGTATTGAGTCTAGCCCTCAAAAAGGCCTTGAATTTTTCTCTCTCTTGAACTTCTGCTTTCTTCATGAGAACAAGCCAGGTCAACTTGCTGAAGAAGAATTTAGGTTCAGTCACTCTAGAACCTGAACTGCAGTTGATTGCAGATATATGACCAGCTAAGAACTAAACATTTGCCTAGCTGAGCCCAGCCTAAACTATTCAACTCCAGAATTGTGAAGTAAATAAAAGGGGTTGTGTTAAGACACTATACTGATAAAAACAGCAGTAGTCATGGTTAGGTAAAGGGTTTAACAGTCCTGGACAATCCATCTGGTTTGGACCTAGATCTTAGCCAACACTGAAGAGTACAGAAGTGGGATCTTGTTTCTCTAGTAAAGAGAAAATTGGTAAAAGCTAGAAAATTTTCAGAACTCAATCTAACAGACTAAGAGTAAAGGCCAGGGCTAGGTTTCAAGCTCAGCAGGGAACTGGAGTGAAGTCAGTAACTTACACCTGAGACGTGGTCATCCAAACTGGAAAAAAAAGAAAAATTTCCCACTGAAATTCAGTGAAAAGTAGAGAGTTCAGAGCTGAAAACAGTTGTCAGTTTGACCAATTCTAGCCCCAACCCCCACTGGCTGTCTTGAGGCTGACACCAGACTTACTAACAAGTGGACAAAGCTAAACTTGCAGGTGGTGGTCAGTCTTCTGTCACTGAAGCTGATGGAGAAATGTATGAATGGGCAGGGAGACAAGGAGACAATGAGGAAGTTTAGTGCTAGGCAGAGTTGGTAAGAAGAAACTTAAATAACTTCTATTTGCCCCTGTCTTCTCATCACTTCCCTCCTTTACTCTCACCACATTGAGTCTATTTTTCAATGTTTTTCTGCTTAATTACTTACATTTTAAAAAATAATTTCAACATTATTTTAGAATAAGGGGTGCATGTGTAGATTTGTTACATGCATGTTGTTGAGGTTTGGGATATGAATGAACTCATCACCATAATGAATAATAACCAAGTTAGTTTTTCAACACTTGCCCCCTTCTTGCCTTCCCCTAAGTAGTCCCCAGTGTCTATTGTTGCATCTTTATGTCCATGAGTACCCAACGTTTAGCTCCCATTTGTAAGTGAGATTGTGTGGTTCTTAGTTTTCTGTTTGTGAATTAATTCACTTGGGTAATGTCCTCTAGCTGCACCCATGTTGCTGCAAAGGATATGATTTTGATATTTGATTTTTTTGATTTTACTATTTTTTATGCCTCCACATACTGAGTAAACTTTATCTTATGATGCTATTAAAAATATATGGATATAAGGCAAAGTATTGTCATCAGGTAAGTCTATACATGCCTACTGTATTATTTATATAACAGATAAAGAAGAGACATAAGCAATGGATAATGCCAAAGAGTTAATACAAATATCTGACAACTTTGTCTTCGAGCCTAAATACAGAATGGAATCTTTAGAATGTTCACAGAAGCCAACTAGGAGGCCCAAGGATTTGGGTGAATAGCATGAAGTCACAGATACTGGAGAAGATGCTCAGATACATCCTCATCTGGAGTAATTATCTTATGTTCTGGACAACAAGTTTTTAAAAAGATCAATAGCACTGGGAACAAATGAATAAAAGTGTGTTCAGACTTTGAAAGGTCTGGCAATCCTGATTGAGGGAAATAATTTGTGAGTGCTTATAATTTTTAATATAAAAAAAGGGAGGCACAAAGTGAAATGGCATGATCTTTGAATATGTAAAGGTTGGTAGTGTGACCATAGGTTTATTTTGAGTGTCTATTTCTATGGCAAAAATACAGGACAGAGAAGCAGATTTCAGACTGCAAAAGACACAAGCTGGAGAAGGAAGAGAAACATAAACTTTAAAACAAAAATGAAGCTTTGGATTCACTTATATTTTGAAATTGGAAAATTATTTACTAAGTGAGAGAATGTTGTGTGACTTGAGGTTTTATTACATAAAAATTGAAAAGAAAACAGGTTCTTGGAGTAGTCATCCAAAGCCAGGGGAAGCATCAACCAAGGCAGTAAAGAGACAGGGAGAGAGAAAAAATAAGGATGCTTCTTGACTATTGCATAAAATATTTTTTCCAGGTAATGATTGTATATGTTTTCACGTTTTATAAAATAATGCTTTATTTTCTTACACTTATTATCTTTTGAATTCAGTTAATCAAAGTGAAAGGCAAAGCAAGAGATATTTGTTCATGTAGTGGACTCTAAACAGCCCCCCATTCTGGGTTCTGGTCTACCACCAGATGCGGACAGCGTAAGTTCTAAACCAGTAAAACATTTGTATCATTCAAATCACACACATTGTTAAAATCAATTGTTTTACCAAGACACCATAACTACTTGAAAAAAATATCATTAAAGCTAATTTGTACATTTTGACGAAAATGCACACTGTAATTTTCTGACATTTTAATTTAAATTCATTGGGTATTACTTAGATACATCTATTTGAATTGAAAAATAATAGTTTATTATCACTGGTAAGGTAACAGCCCCAAATGCAAAAGAAACACAAATCCAGGTGAGCTATTAAGGTCATGTAGTTACATTCTGGAAAATAATTGAAGCCTCTATACCCTGTCATATGTCAATCTCCATTGAAAGATGCTAGGTACTGTTGAGGTTGAATTTTGTCTGTGAAGAAATAGAATCCATATAGCAGGTATGCATACACACCTGGAATGCTGGCTCAAACAAAGAAGAAAGCAGCCCATCACCTACTTTTAAAGATAATATTTCAAAAGGAATTCTTTTTTAGTTCATTCCTAAGCATACTTCAGGTCACTTCTCTGGGCAGGGAAGTGACTTGTAGAATTAGCAACCCATCTCTCTTTCTGTCAGAAAGTTTTTGTGAGTATTTTTCATAGTTGATGAGTAACTTGATTCATTTTACCTGAGGAGCATCATCTTCACCAAAGAACAAAAACAGCCTATATTGAGAAACTAATTTACTTTTCTAAAAAATAATGATAGTCTGTGAACAGTTGGAAAGAATTACCGTGAGTCTACTGAGAAATAAAAAGCCCTCAATCTTGAATATAATTTACCTATTTCTCTTTCAGGATTTACCTATTTCCAACACCAATCAAGGTTGTAGAACTTTATGTTTTAGTTTCTTAGAATATTCATGGAATAAAAACTTGCCATATATCTTTTATTCTGCTTGAAGTTCTTTATTCAGCCTCAGGAATCACTTCCTAACACAGAAAAAATCTTATTTTCTCTATAGTCTTTAAGTATTTGTAAGGTAGAATATGTCTTTTGGGTAGAAGAGCAACATTTCAGCTGTAAGAGATGAGAGAAAATAGACAATATTTATTAACATCACCCTTTTCACTCCTTAGGCAGCTAGTTCATGACAAATATCCATTCTATATTTAAAGTTTTCCAAATACTGCCAAGGAATTTGCAAATTATACATATTTTTCAGGGAAATCATCTATATTCTTTTCTCTTAAAATTAGGAAAAAATATTTTCAAAATTTTATTGGTAGCATCCACAATTATTATGTAAAATTTGGACAAGATTGATTTTTCTTTAGGAAAATTAATGCTATTTTCTTTACAGATACTCATTCGTAGTTAGCTTTAAATAAAATCCAAGAAAACACAAACATATATACACACACACAAAGACTGCTTTCATTGAATTATGCACGGATAAACAGCAAATTTCATTCAATCAGATGTCCAGAGTCTCACTTGGCTCACTTCTCCCCTGAAAACATAATTATTACTTTAACAAAGATTTTCAAGATCTAGAAGATCTATTTATTTCCTAAGTAAATCAAGGTTTCCTTCAGTTTTATATTCAATAATTATAATGCTGATACGATCTGTAAAATGCTTTATTTTTCTGATTATTGTTGTTCTATAAAAATACTTTTGATTTGAGGTCTCTCTCTTACTCCATCTCTCCTTCCCTCTCCTCTTTATTTTTTGTTCAGAGGATGCATTACAGGTCTTACACAGAGGAAAATGCAGGAGATACCCACTAATTGTCATCAGGTTAATTTGTGACTTAGAAATTGCTAGAATGCAAATGTCAATCTGTCTTCTTACTATAAAAGTCTTTTAAAAATGTCTAAATTACATTGAGACTAAGGAGCAATTTCTCTTATTGAGCCATTTTACTTTTACAAAATGGTCAGTGAGGCATTTCATTGTGGAAGGAAAATCAGAGAATGTGAGAGAATAGAACATAAAACAATCATCTCAACAGTGAGGATCTTAAAAATGCCTAGTAAAGAATAATTCACAAGCAACATTCCATCATGGTAAACTAAATTTTCATTAACTCTGCTTAACCATAAAACGTGGTAAATTTTCATAGGTTGTTTGCTTATCAGAATGACTGACAATTTCTGCTAGATTTTTCAGGTGTATACACATGCACTTATACATACATAGATATGCACGTGTGTGTGTGTGTGTGTGTGTGTGTGTGTGTGTGTGTGTAGCTACAAGGATAAAGTTTGAATTCCCATTTTAAAATATAAATGGACAAACTATTTTAGAAAATGTTTGAAACTGGGGCACAGAAAATAGAGGTAATCATACTTTATTAATTGGTTTATTGATTCCTTTTTACACCTCTTTCCTCCCTGTTCCCATTTCTGTTTCTTCATCAGTATTAACTCCGTTGGTGTGTTAGCCATGCATATTTTTAAAATATGTGGTACTGTTTTATAATATGTATTGAGCTACAGGCTTCTTCTTTTCTTATTATATTCACTCAGCTTATATATTTAAGATCTACCCATGGCTCTCTGTGTATGTATAGTCTGTTACTTCTAAAAGCTGTAAAGTTTCCAGTGTCATAGATTAGGCAAGAATATTGATTTTAAAAGCTGGCTATATTCATTTCTATTGCTGCTGTGATGAATAACCACAAACTCGGTGGCTTAACACATATTTATTCTTTTATGTTTCTGGAGTTCAGAATTCCCAAATGAGTTGCCAGGGCTGTGTTCCTCCTGGAGTCTCTAGGAGAACCCGTTTCTTTGTCCTTTCTAGTTTTGAGAGGTCAGCTGCATTCCTTGGCTTGTGACTCCTCCCATCTTCAAAGCTAGCAGTTAGCATCTTTTAGCATCTCTCTCTGATGCCAATTTCCAACACCACATCGCCTCCTCTGACTTTGACGCTCCTTTCTCCCTTTTATAACAACATTTGTGAATATGATGGGTCTACCTAGAAAATCCAGGATAATCGCTCCATTTCAAGATCCTTAATCAATCCTAGCTGCAAAGTTCCTTTTGCCATGTAAGGTGACATATTCATAGATTCTGGGAATTAGGATGTGGCATCTGTGGAAAGGCATTATACTGACTACCATAATGCCAGAAAACTTAGGGAGGGGCCCAGATTTGATCCTTGACTGTCACCATCTTCACTGTGGCTCCTTAGGGCAGGTTGTGCTATTTCAAGAGAGCATAGAGATTCTCCAGAGAGCAGTGCACCCCACTGACTGCAGAATTATCATGAATCCCTTGGAAATCTTGTCAAGGCTTCAACATGTGTTCTGAAAGCATCCTTCCTGTTATTCCCTCTCCAGTGAGGCTGCACACTGTATATTACAGGTTTCTAACACATAACCACATAACCTTCTCAAATGTCATCATCTTCCTATTTTAGAAAGCTAACCACTTTTGTCTGGTCTGGCTACTCCTGGCTTCTCCAAGACTTTATTTCCTTCCTGCTCACGGGTTACCCAGCTCCATTGCTTAAATGAGCCTCATCTTTCTGAACAGAAGACTGGGTGGCATTGTCGGGTGTATTCTTTTCTGGGTGTTGTTTTTTGAAACAAACACAAGAACTCCTTATAGTTAAGAACATGAAGATTTAGTTACTTTCTTAACATGGCCAAGCACACTGCCACACCAATGAGGCGGGAA
This sequence comes from Alouatta palliata, assembly GCA_004027835.1. Classification (NCBI taxonomy): domain Eukaryota; kingdom Metazoa; phylum Chordata; class Mammalia; order Primates; family Atelidae; genus Alouatta; species Alouatta palliata. The sequence continues at coordinate 7,110 of PVKV010013068.1, read as the reverse complement.
AAAAAAAGCACACCGATTACTAAATAGATTTGCCTACAAAATAAACCGACGTACTGTATTTTTTAATAGTTTTGTTGATTTTTAGTTATACTAGCTTCACGGGATTAAGGACAGTAGCCTATGAAGGTACCCTAATCACAGAGGGACACTAAAAAAACCTGCAAATTCAGATAGGCGTGTGTAATCTTTATTGACATAATTGGATGTACTGATTATCAGCTTTTTCTACACCTTGTGCCAACTGACCAGCTTTGTCTTCTTTTCCCCACACTGGGGAATGCAACTGATTCAAATGCATTTTCTTTCAAACATTTTTTAACTTCACTTTTGATTGGCTTGTGGCTCCTGCTGATTGACAAGCAAGTCTACAGCTGTGCGTTCTCTTTTGAAGCTCTTTTATCGTTTCTCTTTGACTCTCTCTTAATTTGATTGGATTCACTCTTGGAGCACCCTGTGGAAAGAACCCTGATTACTCCCTTTTCCCCTGCAAGTTGGTAAATGGCAAAGTGTGTTCAGAGGTCTTATCCCTCCTTTGTTAGGATGGGCCGCCTGTGAAAGCCCTGCGAGTGCTTATCTGTGCTGGCAGATAACTGCTCCCAGGTTTAAACTTCAAAGGCAAAACCCAGGCAGCCCCAAAGAAGGAAACTTCAGCTTCCAGGCATGAGTGAGCTTGTCTTGTGGCTACTTTTGGAAATGTGAAAGGCACACTGAGAAATCAGGCTAGCCTTAAGATCTTGAGGTCACTTTTTTACATTTGGGTGCTAAATGCAGGGTCCTGGGGCACAGCCACCAGCTCCTTTTTTTACAGGCAAAGACAGTGAGACTCCCCACTGGAGGACTGACATTGGGTGCAGGTACTGACTTTGCGACCGAAGAATCAGAGGGTGCAGTGAGAAGGTGGGTTCCCACAGGACCACTCATTAACTGCATCCTGACAAGAAAGTTTCTGCTGAATGGGAGTGATTTATGGCTGAAACTGATAAACCACTTGCATATAACAACTAGGCTCAAGATGCTATGAGAAATTTTCATCAAATACATATTTTTTTCCAAGCATGGATATCTGCTAATGTCTACATTTTTCTAACCCTAAAGTTTGGATGGCCAAGAAACATACATTCTCAAGTTCAGCCTCCCCCTGCTGCCAAAGATCATAATGATGATCCTTTTTCCGTTTCCTCTTCCCTTCCATCTCTCTCTCTACACTACCAAGACCAGCTAGGTCGTGGAGACCCCAACCCAGCGGTGCTGAAGGAAATAAGAAACAAACACAAAGATACAGTGCAAAGTGGGATAGTGAGCTAACAGCCTTCTAAGCTGAGAGCCTCAAGCAGATGCTGACCCACGTATTTATTCTCTCTGAACAGGTAATTATTATTAATAAGCAGGTGTTCTGTGTTTTCTTATAGACCAAAGGTAAACTAGGCAGGTAGCCGGTGCTTGTTCACTGATCAAAGATAAACTAGAAAGCATTCTCCATGAGGGAGCAACGAGGGCAGGGTCACATATCCCATTTAGAACTAGTTTAACTGGTATAAGATATACATACACTGTTTACTATTTTAGAACGTGCTGAGCAGTTTTCCACTTGGGGGGCTGGCTTGGTTTTCCTTGCCATTGTTCTCAGCAAACAATATAATCCATCACACACGTTAGGACTTGTCCCAGCAACATACCATGTATATTTACAGATACAGCTATATATTTTACGTATATTTATAGATATAGGCATATAAAGTAATTTAATTGGGCTCACTCATGGAACATGCAGTGGAGAAGACCCTGATTATTCCCTTTTTCATTGCTAGTATGTATATATGAAAGAAAGAAGAATAGTTAGAGCAAGCCCCTCATTCTCACTGCTCCAAGCCTCTGCTTACTTTGTGGTAGGCTTTATACGGTAGTCAGTTTCTTAACTTTGCTAAGCATTGTTTTGTCTCATCAAAGAAATAAGTGTCATAGAAATAGTATCAACCTTGTATGGTTATTGTGAGGAGCTAATGAGAGAATATGACTGAAGTGTTCTGTAGATATAATTGGTTATGATGACAATTATCACCCCCTTCCTGATTATTCTAAGAAAGGCTCTGGCTCAATGTATCTGTATACGTGGGAGCTGAAGCTGGAAAAAAAAGGGGGAAGGAGGTGAGTTTCCACACTCACAGCTGCTGTCCATGACTTAGGATTAGATCACTCTGCCCTGTTGTCTTTTCCTGTCACTTTCCTTTTGATCCTTTGAGCTTTGTCCTCCTACTTGGTTGCTGTCTACTCCGTTGTCAACTTCCAGACCACAGATCTTCATGAAGGCTGGGGGTGGCTGTCAGTGCTAGTGCTGTGCCTGCCAAACTCAAGTCTCTGGGGCTTTTCTTGCTTTGCTAACGGGGAATGCCTTCTGTGAGCAGCTGTTTCATAAGTGGTTTCCCTACCAGATACTGTAGGCTCCATATGTCAGCTTTCTTCTTCATGATAAGCATTATGAGTGGGAAGATGGTAGAATAGATCAGGTTGGTAGATGGTCAGACAGAAAGAGCCTCACGTGATACCTGGAATCACTGATCTCCTTAACATATGGGCTATTATTGCCCCAGTGTACCCACTCTGTTTGTCTGTTAGATGCATAATGAGTATTTCAAGGGCTCATTTTATGTTCTACTATTCCAGCTATCCATGAGAAAGGCTGCTATATCTGAATCTTAATTCTGGAAAAAGTTATTCACATTTTCCCACACAGTTTCTGACACTAACATTTGTGTTTTTATTAAAATACTCTGTGGCTTGATGTTGTCAAATCACAGTGAACAAGCTATCTATATCCAGGGGTTTACCAATAAGGATGCTAAGACTTGCATGTGTGCATTGCAGTCCTAATTCAGTGCCTGGAACACGGAAGGTGTTACTTTCATAGTATGAGCAGAATACTCAGCACTATGTTTTTTATTTCCTATTTTAGAAATGACATTAGCTATTTAAAAATAATGTGTGATGAACCTAGAGTTTGTGTTAATTTTTGTTTACCTGAGGTTCAATAAAATAACAATTAAATAAAATATTAGAAGAAAGAAATCTGTTATTTCACTTTATACAAAGCCACTGCTGACACACTGAGGCTTAATCAGGTATTTTATTTATAATTCAGTTCATTCTGTTTTCTTCTAGAACATTCTCCCCCTCTTCCTCCTTATCCCACCATTCAATCGTCTCTCAAACTCCCTTCTGCCTACACAGACATGCATATATCTATGGAGGTCAGCTTTTGCTCTGAGTATCTGCAGGTCCAAAATGTGGAACATATTTGCAGATATAGTTTAGTCCAGCCATAGTATCTCTCTATGATACCCGTGGCTGTTATCTCACCTTTTTGACCAGAGACTACTGAGGCACATTAGTTGTCTTCAATCTGCCTTCTTGAATCATAATTGTGGATCTCAAGGATAAGTGCTGAATATCATTCAATAATCAAAGTAAAGTCTTAAAATCTACAGTTACAATGTATTGGCTTTGGTTGGATGGTTGGAGGAAGTGCAATGAGTTGCAATTTGGTAGCAGTGGTGATGGAGGAAGCAAGTAGGGGTGACTCCATGATATGGCTTGGCTGAGTCCTTACCCAAATCTTATTTTGAATTGTAGTTTATATAAGCCCCAGGTGTCGTGGAGGGACCTGGTGGGAAGTAATTAAATTATGAGGCAGTTACCTCTGTGATGTTCTCATGATAGTGAGTGAATTCTCATGAGTTCTGATGGTTTTGTAAGGGACTATGCCCTCTTTGCTCAGCAATTCTTCCTGCCGCCAAGTGAACAATACATGTTTCTTTCCCCTTCTGCCATGATTGTAAATTTCCTCAGGCCGCCCCAGCCATGCTGAACTGTGTCTCACTTAAACTTCTTTCTTTTATAAACTACCCAGTCCCAGGTATGTCCTTATAGCAGCAGATATTACTGAGGCACATTAGTTATATTCAGACAGTGTGCCTTCTTGAATCATAACTGTGGATCTCAAGAATGCACTAATATAGTCTATTTTTCATAAAGGATGTCATGCAATCAAGAAACAGTTACTTGGTGCCTATGGCATGCCAGGAACTGGTGCAAGGAGTGGAGATGCAACCTTGAATAAGAAGGAAGAGTCTCTGCTTTTGTTGAGTTTGTCATGTAGTCAGGAATACAGGCAAGTAAAGGAGACATTGTATTTACAATAGACTGGAATGTGTTAAGTGTTCTGATACAAAAACTTCAAAGTTCTAAAGAATCATGTATGAGAAAAGCCTAAGTTCCCTGGATGATTGTGTGTTCAGGCAGTGGGTAGGAAAAGATGATTGAAGACAATGCCACCAAAGCTGAGATCTAAAGGATAAGGAGGAATTAGCCAAGACATAAAAAGAGGGGAGCATCTTCCAAGCAAAGAAGCAGTATGTAAAGGCAAGATAATGCGGCTTATTCAGGGAGCTGAAAGTCATTACATAAGGATAAAGTAGAAGACACAATTGCAGAAGAAGTGGTCAGAGAGGAAACTGGGGACTTGAATAAGCTCAGAGCATGTATGGCCTTTAAATTCATGTTAAATAATTTGAACATTATTCTAAAGGCTTGGAGATAAGAAGGATACATGGTTAGATCATTCTGGCTGCAGTGTACTAGAAGGAAGCCGAGAGGAGTAGAATGGAAACATGGCGACCAATTAAGAGACTCCTGCAGACATTCAAACATGGCTGATAGTAGCCAGAACCATGACTATAAGTAATATGGTAGGTAAATGATGACCTGTCAAAGTCCACATCCTAATACCTAGAACCTGTGAATATGCTATGTTACACGGCAAAGGCAATCAGTTACAGATGAACTTTAAAATAATCAGCTGACTTTAAAATAAGAACAGTATTCTGGATTATACAAGTAAGCCCAGCATAATCACAAGGGCTCTTTAAAGTAGAAGGGAGGCAGGGGAGGAAGTTTGAGTCAGAGATTTTAAGATGCCATACTACTTGCTTTGAAGATGTAGAAAAGGGGCTATGAACAGAGAAATTCAGGAAGGCTCTAGAAGCTGTAAAAGGTAAGGAAATTATTTCTCCCTTAGAAACTGCAAAAGAAAGTTCCTCTCTGTCTCCCCATACAGTTTTCAGCCATGCTGATACCTTGATTTTGGTCTAGTCAGACCCATTTTAGACCTCTGATCTCCAGAACTAGAAAGAATAAGTACATATTGCTTTAAAGGCACTAAGCTTGTAGTAATTTTCTATAGCAGCAGTAGAAAACTAAGAAGGAAAGAAGTAGAGAGTGCTGAGAGATATTTAGGTGGTAGGAATGAGATGGCTTAGTGTTCAATTTAATATTCAAAAGGAAAGTGAGCTAAGAGGGGACATTTTGCAAAAAAAGGTTTTTTGTTATATTAAGCACAAGTAGAGAAGTCTTCATACCAATGTAACCTATAACAATACATTCAACTATATTTGACTCAAAATAGCAGTAAAGAATATTGCAGATATTAAAGGCAGAGATGGATAAAATTTATACAAATGATCAGTGACTCATTTCTCTCGGTATCTGACATAAATGCTTCTCCATTAGACTGATAAATGATTCATATAGTTCAGATGTTGATATTCAGACAAATGCCACTTAAAAGTAAATAAAATGAAACGTTAGATTTCAGGCACATTATATAAATAATGGTTGCCACAAAGTTGTAACTATTACATGTTCTAGAAAAGCCCAATATGCCTCTTAAGAGTGATGGACATAATTTAAATACTAAAATAAAAGTTTTACACAAGCTTGGTGAGATTATTAAATTGAAAATAAAACAGAAACAGAACATGAAACCCAGAAAACAATGAGTCGTATTATTTTAAAATTAGGTAAGCATGACTGACAGCTACATAACCCTAGAGTATTTGTCAGATCAATTCTATTCTCTTTAAGTCTTTCATGTCCATTTTTTCTCTCTCCTCCCAGAATTATTTTTTTCTCTTCTTTGTGGTTCAGTGACATGTACTGCTATTATATCAGGTTTCATATTCACCAGATTACAGCTATTTATACATGCGTCCTTCCTTTTCACAAGATTTTCTAACTCTTGAAGGCAGGCAATCTTTTGTTTTTGTTTCTTCATCTAGCACAATGCCTTCTATGGAGAACCTAGTGAGTGATGAAGAAGGTAGATTCAATAGCAGAAGAGCTGAGTCAAGGATTTAACTTCACGCTTCACTAATTATTGATGTAAGCTTGGTAAACGTCATTTCATATTTTGGTGCCGAGTTCTCTATTTCAAAATATCATGACTAAAAATATAAGGCAGAATATTTTAAATGACCAAATTGTTCGGATGAACTGTTATGCTACAACTGTGCTTAAAGTATTACTGTTCAGCTAATTATGGATGCTGATGTGCTGAGTTGTGGATACAATTGAATTGCTGAAAAAGAAGTTCTATAGGTTGTGGGAAGAAATAAAAAAGAAAAAAGAAAGAAAGATGAAAAGACTAGAGAGAAGAGAAACATTTTAGGGGAAAGCTGAGATATCTAAAGGAAATTGGATTAAATTTTGTACATGTGTTATGCTATGTAAATTTCCTCTCTGTCTCCCCATACAGTTTTCAGTTAAGTATTAGTTTTCTTTTAATGCTTTGTGGAGTTGGATCTATCTTTAGAATATTTCAGAGCTCTGACTGTGACCTAGAGGTAGACCCTGGGCAAGAGTAAATGAGAGCAGAAAACTGCTGTACACAGCATAAAGAGCCAATAAATATATGAAACAATTACCCATTTATTATTCTTGCATTTTTTAAAAATAAAATGTTATAAAATACGCCATTTTGGGTTGGTTCCAGGTCTTTGCTATTGTAAACTGTGCTGCAATGAACATTCGTGTGCATGTGTCCTTATAGTAGAATGATTTATAATCCTTTGGATATATACCCAACCCAAATGCCCATCAATGATAGACTGGACAGCGAAAATGTGGCACATATACACCATGGAATATTATGCAGCCATCAAAAACGATGAGTTTGCATCCTTTGTAGGGACATGGATGAACCTGGAAGCCATCATTCTCAGCAAACTGACACAGGAACAGAAAACCAAACACCGCATATTCTCACTCATAGACGGGTGT